>JAQZBX010005987.1:0-54616 GCA_029593785.1 Cabassous unicinctus
TACCCACATGTCAACACACAGATTTTACCTAAGGCTAACCCAGTGCAGTGGATTCTTCACTTTACAAAACTAAATAAGATTTGTGTTTTATTTGAGGCTATGGCTGTGTTTTCATTTAAATTCATGTTCAAAACACTGGTTTCACCTTACAGGCTGTGAATGCAGCAGTTAATTCAACTTTGAAAGTTAAGTAAGACACTTGTTTTTTGGTGGCTAGCGCCCACTTTCATTCATTATCAATGTAAAAACACTGCTTTTACCTAATTCTATTCCAAAACACTGGTTTCTTCAGTTTTCAAAATTAAGAAATATATCCTTACATTGGCAGCTATTCACTTGTTATCATTTACAACGTTGGAAAAACCGCTGCTTTTTCTCTGCCAAAGATACCATTTCTTCACTTTTGAAAACTACGTAAGAGTCTTGTTCCTTACACTGCTATGCATGTGTTTTCAATTACAATCAACTTGAAAACACTGCTTTTCCTGAACGCTGGTTGAATGCATTGAGTGCTTTGATTTTGAAAACAAAAAAGGAAACTTATTTCCTTGGCTGATTTGCATGTGTATTCACTTAAAATCCGTTTCAAGATACTGGTTTCCCCTAACTCTCTGTGAATGCAGTAGTTACTTCAAGTGTGAAAGGTAAGTAAGATTCTTGTTTCTGTGGCTGTAATATCCTTGCTTTCACCCAAATGTCAATACACAGATTTTACCTAAAGCTATGCCAATGCAGTGGTTTCTTCAGTTTACAATCCTAAAGGAGTTTTGCCTTTTATTTGCTGCTGTGCCTCCGTTTTCCTTTAAATTCATCTTCAAAACACTGGTTTCCCTTAACAGGCTGTGAATTCAGTAGTTAATTCAACATTGAAAGTTAAGTAAGATACTTGTTTGTTTGGCTCCTAGCGGTTACTTTCACGCATTATCAATGTAAAAACTATGCTTTTACCTCATACTATGCCAAAACACTGTTTTCTGCAGTTATCAAACTAAGCAATATACTCATTACATTGGCAGCTATGCACTTGTTTTCACTTACAGTGAATGTTAAAATACTCCTTTATGATGCCAAAACTGCCGGTTCCTCACTTTGGAAATCTAAGTAAGATTCTTGTTTCTTACAATGCTATACATGTGTTTTCAATTACAATCAACTTGAAAACACTGCTTTTCCCTAATGTTGTATGAATGCATTGAGTTATTTGCTACAGAAAACCAAAAAGGAAACTTGTTACATTGACTGATTTGCATGTGTATTCATTTACCATTAACTTCAAGACACTGGTTTCACCTAACTCTCTGTGAATGCATTAGTTATTTCAAGTTTGAAAGGTAAGTAAGATTCTTCTTTGTTTGGCTGGTATGCCCTTGCATTCAATCACATGTTAACACAGAGATTTTCCCTAAGGCTAAGCCAATGCAGTGGTTTCTTAGCTTTACAAAACTAAAAAAAATTGTGATTTATTTGATGTTATCCCTGTGTTTTCATTTAAATTCATGTTTAAACACTGGTTTCACCTAACAGTCTGTGAATGCAGCAGCTAATTCAACTTTGAAAGTTAAATAAGTTACTAATTTTTTGGCTGCTGTGCACTTGCCTTCTCTTCTTATCAATGTAAAAACACTGCTTTTACCTAATATTATGCCAAAACACTGGTTTGTCGGGTTTTCAATACTAAGCAATATACTCCTTACACTGGCAGCTATTCACTTGTTAACACTTACAACGAATGTCAAACCAGTACTTTTACTCTGCCAAACCTGCCGGTTCCTCACTTTTGAAACCTTATTACGATTCTTGTTTCTTACACTGGTAAGCATGTATTTTCAATTGCAATCAACATGAAGACACTGCTTTTCCTGAATGCTGTTAGAATACAGTGAGGTCTTTGATTAGAAAACCAAAAAAGAAACATTTCATTGGCTGATGTGCATGTGTATTCACTTGAAATCAGTTTTAAAATACTGGTTTCACCTATCTCTCTGTGAATGCAGTAGTTACTTTAGTGTGAAAGGTAATTAAGGTTCTTGTATGTTTGGCTGGTATATCCTTGCGTTTACCCAAATGTCAAAAAAAAGATTTTACCTAAGGCTAACCCAGTGTGTGGATACTTCACTTTACAAAACTAAATAAGGTTTGTGTTTTATTTGAGGCTATGGCTGTGTTTTCATTTAAATTCATGTTCAAAACACTGGTTTCACCTTACAGGCTGTGAATGCAGCAGTTAATTCAACTTTGAAATTTAAGTAAGACACTTGTTTGTTTGGCGGCTAGCACCCACTTTCATTCATTATCAATGTAAAAACATTGCCTTTACCTAATGCTATGCCAAAACACTGGTTTCTTCAGTTTTCAAAACTAAGCAATATACTCATTACATTGGCAGCTATGCACTTGTTTTCACTTACAATGCATGTGAAAACACTTCTTTTATGATGCCAAAGTTGCTGGTTCCTCACTTTGTAAATTTAAGTAAGATTCTTGTTATTTACAATGCAATACCTGTGTTTTCAATTGCAATGAACTTGAAAACACTGCTTTCCCTAATTTTGGCAAAATGCTTTGAGTGCTTTGCTTTAGAAAACCAAAAAGGAAACTAGTTTCATTGGATGATTTGCATGTGTATTCTTTCACAATCTACTTCAGACACTGGTTTCACTTCACTCTCTGTGAATGCAGTAGCTGCTTCAATTTGAATGGTACATAAGCTTCTTGTTTGTTTGGCTGCTACGCCCTTGCTTTCACTCACATGTCAAAACACAGCTTTTACCTAAGGCATATCCAATGCAGTGGTTTCTTCACTTTACATTCCTAAATAACATTTTTGTTTTATTTGATGCTATGCCAAGGTTTTCATTGAAATTCATGTTCAAAACACTGGTTTCGCCTAACAGACTGTGAATGCAGCAGTTAATTCAACTTTGAAATTTAAGTAAGATACTTGTTTGTTTGGCTGGTTGCACTTGCTTTCATTTATTATCAATGTAAAAGCACTGCTTATACCTAATGCTATGGCAAAACACTGGTTTCTTCAGTTTACAATACTAAGCAATATACTCCTTACATTGGCAGCTATTCCCTTTTTATTCACCACAACCAATAACCAACCACTGCTTTTCCTCTGCCAAAGCTTCCAGTACCTCACTTTTGAAACTTAAGTAAGATTCTTGATCTTACAATGCTATACATGTGTTTTCAAATAAAATCAACTTCAAAACACTGCTATTCCCTAACATTGGCTGAATGCATTGAGTAATTTGATTTAGAAAACCAAAAAGACACTTGTTTCATTGGCTGATTAGCATGTGTATTCATTTACAATCAACTTCAAGACCCTAGTTTCACCAAACTCTCAGTGAATGCAGTAGTTACTTCAAGTTTCAAAGGCAAGTAAGATTCCTTTTTATTTGACTGCTATGGGTTGCTTTCACTCTCATTCCAACACATATTATTTAGCTAAGGCTAAGCCAAGACAGTGGTTTCTTCACATTACAAAACTAAAAAAGATTTGTGTTTTAATTCTATGCCTGTGTTTTCATTTAAATTCATGTTCAAATCACTGCTTTCACCTAACATGCTGTGAATGTAGGAGTTAATTCAACTTTGAAAGTTAAACAAGATACTTATATGTTTGGCTGCTTTGTGCTTGCTTTCACTCATAATCAATGTGAAAACACTGCTTTTACCTACTGCTATGCAAAAACACTGCTTTCTTCAGTTTTCAATACAAATACATTTACTACTTACATTGGGAGCTACTCATTTTTTTTCACTTACCATGAATGTCAAAACAATTCTTTTACTTTGCCAAAGTTGCCGGTTCCTCACTTTGGTAACCTAAGTAAGGTTCTTCTTTCTTACACTGCTTAGCATGTATTTATTATTACAATCAACTTGAAAACATTGCTTTTCCTGAACCTGATTGAATGAAGGGAGTTCTTTGCTTCAGAAAACAAAAAGGAACCTTCTTTCATTGGCTGATTTCCTTGTGTATTCACTAAAAATCAATTTCAAGGCACTGGTTTTACCTCTCTTTGAAGGCAGTAGTTACTTCAAGTGTGAAAGTTAAGTAAGATCCTTGTATGTTTGGCTGCTATGTCCTTACTTTCACCCACATGTCAACACAAGGATTTTACCTAATGCTAATCCAATGCAGAGGTTTCTTCACTTTACAATCCTAAATAAGATTTGTCTTTTATTTGCTGATATGACTGTGTTTGCACTTAAATTCCTCTTCAAAACACTGGTTTCCCATAACAGGCTGTGAATTCAGCAGATAATTCAAATTTGAAAGTTAAGTAAGATACTTGTTGTTTGACTGCTATGCGATTGCTTTCACTCATTATCAATGTAAAAACACTGTTTTTACCCAATAATATGTCATAACACTGGTTTCTCCGGTTTTCAAAATAAAGCAATACACTCATTATATTGGCAGCTATTCACTTGTTTTCACTTACAATGAATGTCAAAACACTTCTTTTACTTTGCCAAAGCTGCCGGGTCCTCACTTTGGAAATCTAAGTAAGATTCTTGTTTCTTACAATGCTATACATGTGTTTTCAATTACAATGAACTTGAAAACACTGCTTTTGCCAAATATTGGCTGAATGCTTTTTGTTTTTTGCTTTAGAAAACCAAAAATGAAACTTGTTTCATTGGCTGATTTGCCTGTGTATTCATTTACAATCAATTTCAAGACGATGTTTTCATTAATTCTCTGTGAATACACAAGTTACTTCAATTTGAAAAGTAAGTAAGGTTCTTGTTTGTTCGGCTTCTATGCCCTTACTTTCACTCACACATCAACACAACTTTTACCTAAGGCTAAGCCTATGCAGTTGTTTGTTCAATTTACAAAACTAAATAACATTTATATTTCATTTGATGCTATGCCTGAGTTTTCATTTAAATTCATGTTCAAAACTCTGGTTTCCCCTAATAGGCTGTGAATGCAGCAGTTAATTCAACTTGGAAATTTAAGTAAGATACTTATTTGCTTGGCAGCTGTGAGCTTGTTTTCACTCATTATCAATGTAAAAACACCTCATTTACCTAATAATATGCCAAAACACTGGTTTCTTCAGTTTTCAAACCAAGCAATATACTCCTTACTTTAGCAGCTATTCACTTGTTATCACTTACAATGAATGGTTAACCATTGCTTTTAATCTGCTAAAACTTCCACTCCCTCAATTTGAAACCTAAGTAAGATTCTTGTCTCTTACCATGGTATACATGTGTTTTCAATTACAATCAACTTTAAAACACTGATTTGTATGAATGCTGATTGAATGCAGGGAGGGCTTTGCTTCAGAAAACCAAAAAAAGCCTTTTTTCATAGCCTGATTTGCATGTGTATTCATTTACAATCAAGGTCAAGACACTGGTTTCACATAACTCTCTGTGAATGCCCTAGTTACTTCAAGTTTGAAAGGTAAGCAAGATTCTAGTTTGTTTAGATGCTATGTCCTTGCTTTCAATCACATTTCAACACACGGTTTTTACCTAATGTTAAGCCTAGGCAGGGTTTTCTTCACTTAACTATCGTAAATAAGATTTGTCTTTTTTTTGCTGCTATGCCTGTGTTTTCACTTAAATTCATCTTCAAAACCCTGGTTTCCTGTAACAGGCTGTGAATGCAGCAGTTAATTCAACAATGAAAGTTGAATTAGATAATTGATTTTTGGCTGCCATGCTCTTGCTTTTACTCATTATCATTGTAAAAACACTGTTTTTACCTAATACTATGCCAAAACCCTGTTTTCTTCAGTTTTCAAAACTAAGCAATATACTCATTACATTGGTAGCTATGCACTTGTTTTCACTTACAATGAATGTCAAAACAATGCCTTTACTAGGCCAAAGCTGCCTCTTCCTCACTTTGGAAATCCATTTAGGATTCTTGTTTCTTAGAATGCTATACATGCGTTTTTAATTACAATCAACTTGAAAACACTGCTTCTTCTTAACATTGGCTGAATGCATTGAGTTCTTTGCTTTCGAAAACCAAAAAAGGAACTTTTTCATTGGCAAATTTGCATGTGTATTCATTTACAATCAACTTCAAGAAACCAGTTACACTTAACTCTCTGTGAATGCAGTAGTTACTTTAAGTTTGAAAATAATTAAAATTCTTGTTTGTTTGGCTGCTATGCCCTTGCTTTCACTCACACGTCACACACAGCTTTTACCTAAGACTAAGACTGTGCAGAGGTTTCTTTACTTTAGAAAACTAGAGAACATTTGTGTTTTATTTGGTGCTATGCCTGTGTTTTCATTTAAATTCATGTTCAAACACTGGTTTCACCTAACAGACTGTGAATGCAGCAGTTAATTCAACTTGGAATGTTACATAAAATTCTTTTTTGTTTTGCTACTGCTCGCTTTCTTTCACTCATTATCAATGTAAAAACCCTGCTTTTAACTAATGATATGCCAAAACACTGGTTTCTTCAGTTTTCAAAGCTAACAAATATACTCCTTACCTTTGCAGATATTCACTTGTTATCACTTACAATGAATGACCAATCACTGTTTTTGCTCTGCCAAAACTTCCGGTTCATCAACTTGAAACCTAAGTAAGATTCTTGTTTCTTACACTCCTAACTATGTGTTTTCAATTACATTCAACTTGAAAACACTGCTTTTCATGAACACTGGTTGAATGCAAGGAGGTTCCTTGCTTTAAAAATCCAAAAAGGAAACATGTTTCATTGGCTGGTTCACATGTGTACTCAATTAAAATCAATTTCAAGACAATGGTTTCACCTAACTCTCTGTGAACGCTGTAGTTCTTTCAAGTTTGAATTGTAAGTAAGAGCCTTGTTTGTTTGGCTGCTATTCCCTTGCTTTCACTCAGATGTCAAGACAGGGCTTTTACCTAATGCTCAGCCAAGGCAGTGGTTTATTGAGTTTACACACCGAAATAAGATTTCTCTTTTATTGGCTGATATGCCTGTGTTTTCACTTAAATTCATTTTCAAAACACTGTTTTCCCATAAAATGCTGTGAATGCAGAAGTTAATTCAACTTTGAAAGTTAAGTAAGATACTTGTTTGTTTGGCTGCAATGAACTTGCTTTCAATCATTATCAATGTAAAAACAGTGTTTTTACCTAATACTATGCCAAAACACTGGTTTCTTCAGTTTTCAAAACTGAGGAATATAGTCCTTACTTCAGCAGCTATGCTCTTGTTTTCAATTAGAGTGAATGTTAAACAACTGCTTTCACTATGCCAAAGCTGTCGGTTCCTCACTTTGGAAATCTAAGTAAGAATCTTGTTTCTCACACTGCGAAGCATGTGTTTTCAATTACCATCAACATGAAAACACTGCTTTCCTCAACGATGGTTGAATGCAGGGCGTTCTTTGCTTCAGAAAACCATAAATGAAACCTGTTTCTTTGGCTGATCCGCTTGTGTATTCAATTAAAATAAATTTCAAGGCACTGCTTTCACCTAACTCCCTGTGAATGCAGTAGTTACTTCAAGTTTGAAAGGCTACTAAGTTTCTTGTTTGTTTGGCACTAGGCCCTACTTTCTCTCACATATCAACACCCAGATTTTACCTTAGGGTAATCCATTGCAGTGGCTTCTTCAGATTACAAAACTAAATAAGATTTGTGTTTTATTTAAACCTATGCTTGTGTTTTCATTTAAAATCATTTTAAAAAACTGGTTTCACTGAAAAGTCTGTGAATGCAGCAGTTAATTCAATTTTGAAATTTAAGTAAGATACTTATTTGTTTGGCTTTGCTGTGCTTCCCTTCACCCATTATCAATGCAAAAACACTCCTTTTACCTAATGCTATGCCAAATCACTGGTTTCTTCAATTTTCAAAAGTAAGCAAATTACTCCTTACTTTAGCAGCTACTCACTTATTATCACTTCAACGAATTACCAAGCACTGCTTTTACTAAGACAAACTGCCTGTTCCCCAACGTGAAACTAAGTAAGCTGCTTATTTCTTACACTGTGAAGCATGTGTTTTCAATTGCAATCAACTTGAAAACACTACTTTTGCCAAATGTTGGCTGAATGCTTTGAGTTCTTTGCTTCAGAACACCAAAAAGAAATTTGTTTCATTGGCTGCGTTGCATGTGTATTCATTTACAATCAAATTCAAGGCACTGGGTTCACCTAACTCTCTATGAATGCAGTGTTACTTCAAGATTGAAATATAAGTAACATTCTTGTTTGTTTGGCTGCTATGACCTTACTTTTACCAACATGTCAAAACACAGATTTTAACTAAGGCTAAACCTAAGCAGAGGATTCTTCATTTTACAGGCATACATAAGATTGGTGTTTTATTTGATGCTATGCCTGTGTTTTCACTTAAATTCATGTTCAAATCACTGGTTCCAATTAAAAGGCTGCGAATGCAGCAGTTAATTCAACTTTGAAAATTAAGTTAGATACTTATTTTTTGGTGGCTCTGTGCTTGCTTTCACTCTGTATCAATGTAGAAACACTGCTTTTACCTAATGCTATGCCAAAACACTGGTTTCGTCAGTTTTCAAAGCAAAGCAATATACTCCTTACATTGGCAGCTTTTCACTTGCTATCACTTACAATGAAACCACAACCTATGCTATTACTCAGTCAAAGATGCCAGTTCCTCAGTTTTGAAACGTAAGTAAGATTCTTGTTTCTTACACTGCTAAACAAGTGTTTTCAAATACAATCAACTTGAGAACACTAATTTTCCTGAATGATGGTTGAATGCAGGGAGATCTTTGCTTCAGAAAACCAAAAAGAAAACTATTTCATTGACTGATTCACATGTGTACTCACTTAAAATCTATTTCAAGGCACTGGTTTCACCAAACTATTTGGGAAGGCAGTAGTTACTTCAAGTTTGAAAGGTAACTAAGATTCTTCTTTTATTTGGCTGCTCTACCCTTGCTTTCACTGACATGTCAACACACGGATTTTACCTAATTCTAAGCCAATGCAGTGGTTTCTTCACTTTAAAATCCTAAATAAGATTTGTCTTTTATTTGCTGGTATGCCTGTGTTTTCACTTAAATTCCTCTACAAAACACTGTTTTCCCTTAACAGTCTGTGAATGCAGCAGTTAATTCAACTTTGAAAGTTAAGTATGATACCTGTTTGTTTGGCTGCATTTTCCTAGCTTTCATTCATTATCAATGTAAAAACACTACTTTTACCTAATGCTATGCCAAAACAATGGCTTCTTCAGTTTTCAAAACTAAGCAAATTTCTCCTTATCTTGGCAGCTGCTCACTTATTATAACTTCAACGATTGACCAACCACCACTTTTACTCTGCCAAAGCTGCCTGTTCCTCAACTTGAAACCTAAGTAAGATTCTTGTTTCTTACACTGCTAAGCATGTGTTTTCAATTACAATCAATTTGAAAACCCTGCTTTTTCTGTATGCTGGTTGAATGCATTGAGTTCTTTGCTTCAGAAAACCAAAAAGGAATATTGTTCCATTGGCTGATTCACATGTGTATTAAATCAAAATCAATTTCAAGGCACTGGTTTCATCTAATTCTCTGTGAATGCTGTAGTTACTACAAGTGAGAAATATAAGTAGGATTATTGTTCATTTGGTCGCTATACCCTTGCTTTCACTCGCATGCCAACACACGGGTTTTACCTAATTCTAAGCCAATGAAGTGATTTTTTCCCTTTACAATCCTAAATAAGATTTGCCTTTTATTTCCTGCTATGCCTGTGTTTTCACTTAAATTCATCTTCAAGATACTTGTTTCCCTTAACAATCTGTGACTGCTGCAGTTACTTCAACTTTGAAATTTATGTAAGATACTTTTTGTTTGGCTGCTATGCCCTTGCTTTCACTCATTTTCAATGTAAAAGCACTGATTTTACCTAATACTATGCCAAAACACGGGTTTCTTCAGTTTTAAAAAGTAAGCAATATACTCATTATATTGACAGCCATGCAATTGTTTTCACTTACAATGAATGTCAAAACTCTGATTTTACTATGCCAAAGCTGCCGGGTCCTCATTTTGGAAATCTAAATAAGATTCTTGTTTCTTACAATGCTATAAATGTGTTTTTAATTAAAATCAACTTAAACACTGCTTTTCCCTAACGTTGGCTGAATTCATTGAGTTCTTTGCTTTAGAAAACAGAAAAGAGAATCTTGTTTCATTGGGTGATTTTCATGTGTATTTATTTACAATCAACTTCAAGACACTGGTTTTACCAAATCGCTGTAAATGCAGTAGTTACTTCTATTTTGAATGGTAAGTAAGATTCTTGTTTGTTTTGGTGCTATGCCGTTGCTTTCACTCACATGTCATCACACAGCATTTACTTAAGGATAAGCCCATGCAATGTTTTATTCACGTTACAATACTAAATAAGTTTTGTCTTTTATTTGCTATTTTATGCCTGTGTTTTCATTTAAATTCATCTTGAAAACACTGGTTTGCCATTACAGGCTGTGAATGCAGTAGTTAATTCAACTTTGAAAGTTAAGTAAGATAGATAATTGTTTGTTTGGCTGCTATGCACTTGCTTTCATTCATTATCAGTGTAAAAACACTCTTTTTACCTAACATTATGTGAAAACACTGGTTTCTTCAGTTTTCAAGAGTAAGCAATACACTCATTATATTGGCAGTTATACACTTGTTTTCACTTACAATGAATGTCAAAACAATTCTTTTAGTATACCAAAGCTGCCGTTTCCTCTCTTTGGAAATCTAAGTAAGATTCTTGTTTCTTACACTGCTATACATGTATTTCAAAATACAATCAACTTGAAAATTTTGCCTTTCCTGAATTCCTGTTGAATGAAGTGAGTCGTTGCTTCAGAAAACCAAAAAGGAAACTTGTTTCATTGGCTTGTTTCATTTGCATGTGTATTCATTTACAATCAACTTCAAGACACTGGTTTCACGTAACTCTCTGAAAGCAAAAGTTACTTCAAGTATGAAAGATAAATAAGGTTCTTGTTTCTTTGGATGCTCTACCCTTGCTTTCACTTCCATGTCAACACACAGATTTTACCTAAGGCTAAGCCAATGCAGTGGTTTCTTCACTTTACAAAACTAAATAAGATTTGCATTTTATTTGATCCTATGCCTGTGTTTTCATTGAAATTCATGTAAAAACACTGGTTTCACCAAAAGGCTGTGAATGCAGTAGTTAATTCAACTTTGAAAGTTAAATAAGATACTTATTTGTTTGCATGCTGTGCACTTCCGTTCACTTATTATTGATGTAAAAACACTGCTTTTCCTAATGCTTTGCCAAAACACTGGTTTCGACAGTTTTCCAAACTTAGCAATATACTCCTTACATCGGCAGCTTTTCACATGTTATCACTTACAACGAATGACCAACCACAGATTTTACTCTGCCAAATTTGCCGGTTCCTCTCTTTTGAACCCTAAGTAAGATCCTAGTTTCTTACACTGCTCTGCATGTGTTTTCAATTACAATCAACTTGAAATCATATCCTTTCCTGAATGCTGGTTGAATACAGTGAGTTCGTTGCTTCAGAGAAACAAAAAGCTAACTTGTTTCATTGGCTGATTTGCATGTGTATTCACTTAAAATCATTTTGAAGGCACTGGTTTCACCTAAATCTCTGTGAATGCAGTAGTTACTAAAAGTTTGAAAGGTAAGTAAGATTCTTGTTTGTTTGACTGCTATGCCCTTGCTTTCACACACTTGTCAACGCACGGATTTTGCCTAATTCTAAGCCAATGCATTGGTTTCTTCACTTTACAATACTAAATAAGATTTATCTTTTATTTGCTGTTATCCCTGTGTTTTCATTTAAATTAATATTCAAAACACAGGTTTCCCATAACAGGCTATGAATCCAGTAGTTAATTCAACTTTGAAAGTTAAGTAAGATACTTGTTTGTTTGGCTGCTATGCACAAGCTTTCATTCATTATCAGTGTAAAAACACTGTTTTTACCTAATACTATGTCAAATCACTGGTTTCATCAGTTTTCAAAACTAAGCAATACACTATTTATATTGATAGCTATGCACTTTTTTTATTTACAATGAATTTCAAAACACGGCCTTTACTATGCCAAAGCTGCCAGTTCCTTGCTTTGGAAATCTAAGTAAGATTCTTGGTTTCTTATACTGCTAAGGATGTGTTTTCAGTTACAATCAACCTGAAAACACTGCTTTTCCTCGATGCTTGCTGAATTCATTGCGTTCTATGCCTCAGAAAACTAAAAAGGAATCTTGTTTCATTTGCTGATCTCTATGTGTATTCACTTAAAATTAACTTAAAGACACTGTTTCAGCCCTCTGTGAATGCAGTATTTACTTCAAGTTTGAAAAGTAGGTAAGATTATTGTTTGACTGCTATGCTCTTGCTTTCACTCACATGTCATCACACAGCTTTTACCTAAGGTTAAGCCAATGCAGTGTTTCTTCACTTTACAAAACTAAATGAGATTTGCATTTTACTTGATGCTATGCCTGTGTTTTCATTGAAATTCATGTTCAACAACTAGTTTCACTTAACAGGCTGTGAATGCAGCATTAATTCAACTTTGAAAGGGATGTGAGATACTTATTTATTTGGCAGCTGTGCACGTTCTCTCACTCATTATCTTTGTAAAAACACGACTTTTACCTAATGCTATGCCAAAACACTGGTTTCTTCAGTTTTCAAAACCAAGAAATATACTCCTTACATTGGCAGCTATTCACTTGTTATCACTTACAATGGACAACCATCCACTGCTTTTACTCTGCCAAACCTGCAGGTTCCTCACTTTTGAAACCTAAGTAAGATTCTTGTTTCTTACACTGCAAAGCATGTGTTTTCAATTACAATCAACTTGAAAACACTGCTTTTCCTGACCACTTGTTGAATGCCGTGATTTCCTCGCTTCAGAGAACAGAAAAAGGAAACTTGTTTTTTGGCTGATTTGCATGTGTATTCACTTAAAATCAGTTTGAAATCACTAGTTTCACAAAACTCTCTGTCAATGCAGCCATTCCATCAAGTTTGAAAGTTAAGTAAAATTCTTGTTCGTTTGGATGCTGTGTCCTCGCTTTCACTGACATGTCAACACACGGATTTTACCTAATGCAAAGCCATATCAGTGGATTCTTCACTTTACAATCCTAAATAAGGTTTATTTTTCATTTGTTGCTATGCTTGTGTTTTCACTTAAATTCATCTTTAAAACACTGGTTTCTCATAACTTAGGTTCAATGCAGCAGTTAATTCAAATTTGAAATTTAAGTAAGATGCTTGTTTGTTTGGCTGCTGGCCCTTGCTTTCACTCATTATCAATGGAAAAACACTGCTTTTACCTAATGCTATGTGAAAACACTGGTTTCTTCAGTTTTCAAATCTAAGCAATATACTCATTACATTGGAATCTATGCAGTTGTTTTCACTTACAATTAATGTCAAAACACTGCTTTTACTATGCCAAAGCTGCCGGTTCCTCACTTTGGAAATCTCAGGAAGATTGCTGTTTCTTACATTGCTAAACATGTGTTTTCAATTTCAAACAACTTGAAGTCACTGCTTTTCCTGGACGCTGGTTGAATGCAGTGAGTTCTTTGGTTAAAAAACCAAAATGGAAAAATGTTTCATTGGCTGATTTGCATGTGTATTCATTTACAATCAACTTCAAGTCAATGGTTTCACCACTCTGTGATCGCAGTAGTTACTTCAAGTTTGAAAGGTAGGTAAGATTCTTGTTTCTTTGGCTGCTATGCCTTTGCTTTTGCTCACATGTCAACACATGAATTTTATTTAATGCTAAGCCAATGCAGTGGTTTCTTCACTTTACCATCCTATATAAGATTTGTCTTTTATTTGCTGCTGTCTTTTGTTTTCACATAATTTCATCTTCAAAACACTAGTTTCCCATAACAGGCAGTGAATGCCACCATTAATACAACTTGTAACATTAAGTAAGATATTTATTTGGCTACTGTGCACTTGTTTCAGTCATTATCAATTTGAAAACACTGCTTTTACCCAATGCTCTGCCAAAACACTGGTTTCATCAGTTTTCAAAACTAAGCAATATACTCCTTACATTGGCAGCTATTCACTTGTTATCACTTACAATGAATGACCAACCACTGCTTTTACTCTGCCAAAGCTGCCAGTTCCTCATCATTGAAAGCTAAGTAAGATTCTTGTTTCTTACACTGCAAAGCATGTGTTTTCAATTACAATCAACTTGAAAACAGTGCTTTTCCTGAACACTGGTTGAATGAGTTGCGTTCTTTGCTTCAGAAAACAAAAAAATGAAACTTGTTTCATTGGCTGATTTCCATGTGTATTCACTTAAAATTAATTTCAAGGCACCAGTTTCACAAAACTCTTTGTGAATGCAGTAGTTACTTCAAGTTTGAAAGGTAAGTAAGATTCTTGTTTGTTTGGCTGCTATGTCCTTGCTTTCACACGCACGTCAGCACACGGATTTTACCTAATGCTAAGCCAATGCAGTGGTTTTTTCACTTTAAAATACTAAATAAGATTTGGTTTTTATTTGCTGCTATGTCTGTGCTTCATTTAAATTAATCTTCAAAACACTGTTTTCCATAATAGGCTCTGAGTGCAGCAGTTAATTCGATTTTGAATGTTAAATATGATACTTGTTTGTTTGGCTGCTCTGCACTTGCTTTCACTCATTAACAATGGAAAAACACTGCTTTTACCTAATGCTATGTCAAAACACTGGTTTCTTCAGTTTTCAAAGCAAAGCAATATACTTATTACTTTGGCAGCTATACACTTGTTTTCACTTACAATGAATGTCAAAACACTGCTTTTACTATGCCAAAGCTGCCAGTCCTCACTTTGGAAATATAAGTAAGATTGCTGTTTCTTACAATGGTAAACATATGTTTTTAATTTCAATCAATTTGAAAACACTTTTTTTCCCTAACAATGACTGCATTCAGTGATTTTTTGCTTCAGAAAAGCAAAAGGGAAAATTGTTTCATTGGCTGATTTGCATGTGTATTCATTTACAATCAAATTCAACTCACTGGTTTCACCCCTCTGTGATTGCGGTAGACACTTCAAGTTTGAAAGGTAAATAAGATTCTTGTTTGTTTGACTGCTATGCCCTTGTTTCACTCACATGTCAATACACGAATTTTATCTAATGCTAAGCCAATGCAGTGGTTTCTTCACTTTACAATCCTATATAAGATTTGTTTTTTATTTGCTGCTGTCCTGTGTTTTCACATAAATTCATCTTCAAAACCCTAGTTTCACATAACAGGCAGTGAATGCAGGCGTTAGTTCAAATTGTAATGTTAAGTAAGATGTTTATTTGGCTACTGTGCACTTGTTACAATCATTATCAATTTAAAAACGCTGCTTTTTCCTAATGCTATGCCAAAACACTGGTTTCATCTGTTTTCAAAATGAAACAATATACTCCTTACAATGGCAGCTTTACATTTGTTATCAATTACAATGAATGACCAACCACTGCTTTTACTCTGCCAAGGCTGCTGGTTCCTCATTTTTGAAACCTAAGTAAGATTCTTGTTTCTTACACTGCAAAGCATGTGTTTTCAATTACCATCAACTGGAAAACAGTACTTTTCCTGAACACTGTTTGAATGCAGTGAGTTCTTTGCTTCAGAGAACAAAAAATGAAACTTGTTTCATTGGATGATTTGCATGTGTATTCACTGAAAATCGATTTCAAGGCCCTGGTTTCAACAAATACTCCGTGAATGCAGTAATTACTTCAAGTTTTAAAGGTAAGTAAGATTCTTGTTTGTTTGGCTGGTATATCCTTGCTTTCATTCGCATGTCAACATATGGGTTTTACCTAATTCTAACCAATGAAGTGATTTTTTCCATTTACAATCCTAAAGAAGATATGCCTTTTATTTCCTGCTATGCCTGTGTTTTCTCTTAAATTCATATTCAAGATACTGGTTTCCCTTAACAATCTGTGACTGCTGCAGTTAATTCAACTTTGAAATTTACGTAAGATACTTTTTGTTTGGCTGCTATGCCCTTGCTTTCACTCATTTTCAATGTAAAAGCTCTGATTTTACCTAATACTATGCCAAAACACTGGTTTCTTCAGTTTTAAAAAGTAAGCAATATACTCATTATATTGACAGCCATGCACTTGTTTTCACTTACAATGAATGTCAAAACTCTGATTTTACTATGCCAAAGCTGCTGGGTCCTCACTGTGGAAATCTAAGTAAGATTCTTGTTTCTTACAATCATATACATGTGTTTTTAATTAAAAACACTTACAACGCTTTTCCCTAGTGTTGGCTGAATTCATTGAGTTCTTTGCTTTAGAAAACAAAAAGAGAATCTTGTTTCATTGGGTGATTTTCATGTGTATTCATTTACAATCAACTTCAAGACACTTGTTTTACCAAATCGCTGTAAATGCAGTAGTTACTTCTTTTTTGAATGGTAAGTATGATTCTTGTTTGTTTGGCTGCTACGCCATTGCTTTTACTCACATGTCATCACACAGCTTTTTCTTAAGGATAAGCCCATGCAGTGATTTATTCATGTTACAAAATAAATAGGATTGGTGTTTTATTTGATACTATGCCTGTGTTTTCATTTAAACTCATGTTCAAATCCCTGGTTTTACCTAAAAGTCTGTGAATGCAGCAGTTAATTCAACTTTGAAAATGAAATATGATGCTTATTTATTTTGTTGCTGTGCACTTGCTTTCACTCATCATCAATGGAAAAACACTGCTTTTAACAAATGCTATGTGAAAACACTGGTTTGCTCTCTTTTCAAAACTAACCAATATACTCCTTACATTGGCAGCTATTCAATTGTTGTCACTTTCAACGAATAACCAACCACTGCTTTTACTAGGCCAAAGCAGCCTGTTCCTCACTTTTGAAACCTAAGTAAGATCCTTGTTTGTTACACTGTTCAGCATGTGTTTTCAATTACAATCAACTTGAAAACATTGCCTTTCCTGAATGTTGGTTGAATGCAGTGAGTTCTTTGCTTCAGAAAAACATAAAGGAAACTTGATTCATTGGCTGATTTGCATGTGTATTCACTTAAAATTCTTTTCAAGGCACTGGTTTCACCTAACTAAATGTGAATGTAGTAGTTACTTAAAGTATGAAAGGTAATATTCTTGTTTGTTTGGCTGCTATGTCCTTTCTTTCAGTCACATATAAACACATGGGTTTTACCTAATGCTAAGCCAATGTAGGGATTCCTTCACTTTAAATGTTAAATTAGATTTTTCTTGTATTTGCTGCTATGACTGTGTTTTCACTTAGATTCATCTTCAAAACACTGGTTTCCTGTAACAGACTGTGAATGCAGGAGTTAATTCAACTTTGAAAGTTAAGCATGACGCTTGTTTGCTTGGCTGCTAAGTGCTTGTTTTCACTCATTATCAATGTAAAAACACTGCTCTTACCTAATAATATGACAAAACACTGGCTTCTTAAGTTTTTAAAACCAAGCAATATACTCATTACATTGGCATCTATGCACTTGCTTTCACTTACAATGAATGTCAAAACACTCCTTTTTCTATGCCAAAGCTGCCAGTTCCGCAGTTTGGAAATCTAAGTACGATTCTTGGTTCTTACAATGCTATACATGTGTTTTCATTTACAATCAATTTAGAAACACCGCTTTTCACTAACGTTGGCTGAATGCATTGAGTTCTTTGCTTCTGAAAACCAAAAAGGAAACATTTCATTGGTTGATTTGCATGTGTATTCAGTTACAATCAAATTCAAGATCCTGGTTTCACCTAATTATCTGTGGATGCAGTATTTACTTCAAGTTTCAAAAGAAAATAAGACTCTTGTTTGTTAAGATGCTATGCCTTTGCTTTCACACGCATGTCAACTCACGTCTTTTACCTAAGGCTCATCCAATTCAGTGGTCTCTTCAGTTTACAAAACTAAATAAGATTTGTTTTATTTGATGCTATGCTTGTGTTTTCCTTTAAATTCATCTTCAAAACACTGGTTTCACCTAACAGGCTGTGAATGCAGCAGTTAATTCAACTTTGAATGTTAAGTAACATACTTATTTGTTCGGCTGCTATGCACTTGCTTTAACTAATTATCAGTGTAAAAACACTGCTTTTACCTTATAGTATGCCAAAACACTGGTTTCTTCCATTTTCAAAACTAAGCAATATACTGCTTATATTGGCAGCTATTCATTTATCATTTAAAACAAATTACCATTGAATTCTTTTACTTGACCAAAGCTGCCGGTTTCTAACTTATGAAACCTAAGTAAGATTCTTGTTTCTTATACTGCTAGGCATGTGTTTTCAATTACAATCAACTTCATACACTGTTTTTCCTGAATGCTGGTTGAATGATGAGAGTTGTTTGATTCAAGAAACAAATGGAAACTTGTTTCATTGGCTGATTTCCGTGTTTATTCACTTAAAATCAATTTCAAGGCACTGGTTTCACCTACCTCTCTGTGAATGCAGTAGTTACTTAAAGTGTGAAAGGTAAGTAAGACTCTTGTTTGTTTGGCTGCTATTTCCTTTCTTTAAGTCACATGTCAAAACACGAATTTTACCTAATGCTAACCCAATGCAGTGATTTCTTCACTTTTAAATGTGAAATAAGATTAGTCTTTTATTTGCTACTTTGCCTGTGTTTTCACTTAAAGTCTTCAAAACACTGTTTTCCTGTAACAGACTGTGAATGCAGCAGTTAAATCAACTTTGAAAACTAGTTAAGATACTAATTTTTTGACTGCTGTGTGCTTGCTTTCACTCATTCTCAATGTAAAAACTCCACTTTTGCCTAATGCTATGCCAAAATATTCGTTTCTTCACTTTTCAAAACCAAGCAATATACTCATTACATTGGCAGCTATGCACTTGTTTTCACAAACAATGAATGTCAAAACACTGCTTTTACTATGCCAAAGCTGCCGGTTCCTCACTTTGGAAATCTAAGTAAGATTCTTGTTTCTTACAATGTTATACATGTGTTTTCAATGACATCAACCTAAAAACACTACTTTTCCCTGACGTTGGCTGAATCCATTGATTTCTTTGTTTTAGAAAACCAAAAAAGAAACTTGTTTCATTGGCTAATTTGCCTGTGTATTAATTTACAAACAACTTCATGACACTGGTTTCACCTATCTCTCTGTGAATGCAGTAGTTACTTTAAGTTTGAAAGGTGAGTAAGATTTTTGTTTTTTTTTCCGTTGCTATGCCCATGCTTTCACTCACATGTCAACACACAGATTTTGCCTAAGGCTAAGCCAATGAAGTGGTTTCTTTACTTTTAAAAACTAAATAAGTTGTATCTTTTATTTGGTGCTATTTCTGTGTTTTCACTTAAATTCATCTTCAAAACTCTGGTTTCCCTTAACAGGCTGTGCATTTAGCAGTTAATTCCAATTTGAAAGGTAAGTAACATACTTGTTTCTATGGCGGATATGCCCTTGCTTTCACTCATTATCAATGCAAAAACAGTGCTTTTACCTAATACTATGCCAAAACACTGTTTTCTTCAGTTTTCAAATCTAAGCTATATACTCATTACATTGGCAGCTATGCACTTGTTTTCACTTAAAACGAATGGCAAAACACCGCTTTCACTATGCCAAAGGTGCTAGTTCCTCACTTTTGAAATATAGGTAATATTCATGTTTCTTACAATGTTATACATGTGTTTTCGAGTATAATCAACTGGAAAACACTGCTTTTCCCTAATGTTGGCTGAATGCATTGAGTTCTTTGCTTTAGAAAACCAAAAAAGAAACTTGCTTCATTGGCTGATTTACTTGGGTATATATTTGCAAACAACTTCAAGACACTGGTTTCACTTAACTCTCTGTGAATGCAGTAGTTACTTCAAGTTTGAAAGGTAAGTACGATTCTTGTTTGTTTGTATGCTATGCCCTTGCTTTCACTCTCATTTCAACACACAATCTTTGCCTAAGGCTAAGCCAATGCAGTGGGTTCTACACTTTATTGCACTAAATAAGATTTGTCTATTATTTGCTGCTATGCCTCTGTATAAACTCAAATTCATCTTCAAAACACTGGTTCCTGTAACAGCTGTGAATGCAGTAGTTAATTCAACTTTGAAAGTAAAGTAAGATACTTGTTTGTTTGAATTCAAGGCTCTTCCTTTCACTCATTATCAATGTACAAACACTGCTTTTACCTAAATTATGCCAAAATACTGGTTTTTTTGGTTTTCAAAACTAAGGAATATACTCATAACATAAGCAGCTATGCACTTTTTTCACTTATAATAAATGTCAAAACACGTCTTTACTAAGCCAAAGCTGCCATTGTCCCACTTTGGTAATCTAATTGAGATTCTTGTTTCTTACAATGTTATACAGGTGTTTTCAACTACAATCAACTTTAAAACTCTGCTTTTTCCTAACCTTGGCAAAATGCATTGACTTCTTTGCTTTAGAAAACCAAAGAAGAACCTTATTTCATTGGCAGATTTGCACGTGTATTAATTTACAATTAATTTTAAGGCACTGTTTTTACATAACTCTCTGTGAATGCAGTATGTTATTTCAAGTTGGAAAGGTAAGTAAGATTCTTGTTTGTTTGGCTACTTTGCCCTTGATTTCACTCATAATTCAACACACAACTTTTACCTAAGGCTAAGCCAAAGCTCTGGTTTCTTCATTTTACAAAACTAAATAAGGTTTGTGTTTTGTTGATGCTATGCTTGTGTTTTTATTTAAATTCATATTCAAAACACTGGTTTCACTTAACAGGCTATGAATGCAGCAGTTAATTCTCCTTTGAAAGTTAAGTAAGATACTTGTTTATTGGCTTCTATGCACTTGCTTTCACTCATTGTCAAAGAAAAACACTGCTTTTACCTAATACTACATCAGAACACATATTACTTCAGTTTTCAAAAAAAGCAACACACTCATTACATTGGCAGCTTTGCTCTTGTTTTCACTCACAATGATTGTCAAAAGATTGCTTTTACTATCCGAAAGCTGCCGGTTCCTCACTTATGAAATTGAAGAAAGTTTCTAGTTTTGTACAATGCTATACCTGTTTTTGTAATTACAATCAAATTGAAAACACTGCTTTTCCCTAAAGTTGGCTGAATGCATTGAGTACTTTGCTTTAGAAAATCAAAAAATAAACTTCTTCCTTTGGCTGGTTTGCATGTGTATGCATTTACAAACAACTTCTAGACACTGGTTTCACCTAACTCTCTGTGAATACAGTAGTTACTTCAAGTTTGAAAAGTAAGTAAGATTATTGTTTGGCTGTTATACACTTACGTTCACTCACATGTCAACACACAGATTTTACCTAAGACTAAGCCAATGCATTGGATTCTTCACTTTCCAAAATTAAATAAGATTTGTCTTTTGTTTCCTGCTGTGCATGTGTTTTCACTTAAATTCATCTTCAAAACAGTGGTTTCCTGGAACAGGCTGTGAATACAGCAGTTAATTAAACTTTGAATGTTAAGTAAAATACTTCTTTGTTAGGCTCCTATGTGCCTGCTTTCACTCATTATCAATGTAAAAACACTGCTTTTACCTGATACTATGTCAAAACACTGCTTTCTTCAGTTTTCAAAACTAAGCAATATACTCATTACATTGGCAGCTATGCACTTGTTTTCACTTACAATGAATGTCAAAACACTACTTTTACTATACCAAATTTGCAGTTCCTCACTTTAGAAATCTAAGTAAGATTCTTGTTTCTTACAATGCTCTACAAATGTTTTCAATTACAATCAACTTTAAAACACTGCTTTTCCCTAACATTGGCTGAATTCATTGAGTTCTTTTCTTTAGAAAATTAAAAAAGAAACTTCTTTCTTTGGCAGATTTACATGTGTATTAATTTTCAATCAATGTCAAGACACTGTTTTTACCTAACTCTCTGTGAATGCAGTAAGAAATTTCAAGTTTGAAAGGTAAATAAATTCTTGTGTGTTTGGCTGGTATGCCCTGGCTAACACTCACATGTCAACACACAGCTTTTACTAAGGTTAAGTAAATGCTGTGGTTACATCACATTACAAAACTAAATAAGGTTTGTGTTTTATTTGATGACATGCCTGTGTTTTAATTTAAATTCATGTTGAAAACACTGGTTTCACCTAACAGGCTGTGAATACAGCAGTTAATTATACTTTGAAAATAAGAAAAATACTTGTCTTTTGGCTTCTATGTGCTTGCTTTCACTCATTATCAATGAAAAACACTGCTTTTTCCTATTACTATGTCAAAAAAAGGGTTTCTTCACTTTTCAAAAGTAAACAATGTTATCTTTACATTGGCAGCTTTGCACATGTTTTCATTTACAATGCAAGTCAAAACACTGCTTTTAGTATGTCAAAGCTGCCAGATCCTCACTTTGGAAATCTAAGTAAGATTCTTCTTTCTTACAATGATATACGTTTGTTTTCAATTTCAATAAACTTGAAAACACTGCTTTTCCCTAATATTGGCTGAATGCATTGAGTTTTTTGCTTTATAAAACAAAAAGAAACTTGTTTCATTGGCTGATTTGCATGTGTATTCATTTACAAACAACTTCAAGACACTGGTTTGACTTAACTCTCTTTGAATTCAGTAGTTACTTCAAGTTAGAAGGTAAGTAAGATTGTTTGTTTCGATGCTATGTCCTTGCTTTCACTCACATGGCAACAGACGGATTTTTCCTAATGCTAAGCCAATGCAGTGGTTTCTTCACATTAAATGCTAAATAGGATTTGTCTTCTTTTGCTGTTATGCCTGTGTTTTCACTAAAATTCATCTTCAAAACCCTGGTTTCCTGTAACAGACTGTGAATTCAGGAGTTCATTCAACTTTGAAAGTTAAGCATTATACTTGTTTGTTTGGCTGCTAAGGGCTTGTTTTCACTCCTTATCAATGTAAAAACACTGCTTATACCTCATACTATGCCAAAACTCTGGTTTCTTCTGTGTTCAAAACTAAGGAATATACTCATTTCGTTGGTAGCTATGCACTTGTTTTCACTTACAATGAATGTCAAAACACTGCTTTTCCTTTGCCAAAGCTGCCGGTTCATCACTTTGGAAATCTAAGTAAGATTCTTGTTTCTTACAATGCTATACCTGTGTTTTCAAATAAAATTAACTGGAAAACCCTGCTTTTCCTTAAAACTGATTGAATACAGTGAGTTTTTGCTTCAGAAAATCAAAAAGGAAACTTGTTTCTTTGGGTGATTTGCATGTGTATTCATTTACAATCAACTTTAAGATAATTGTTTCAACTCTCTTTGAATGCAGTGGTTACTTCAAGTTTAAAAGATAAGGAAGATTCTTGTTAGTTTGGCTGCTATGACTTTGCTTTCACACACATGTCAAAACACAGCTTTTTCCTAAGGCTAAGCCAAGGCATTGGATTCTTCACTTTACAATACTGAATAAGGTTTGTCTTTTATTTGCTGTTATGCCTGCGTTTTCATTTAAATTCATCTTCAAATCATTGGTTTCCCATAACAGGCTGTGACTGCAGCAGTTAATTCAACTTTGAAAGTTAAATAATATAGTTGTTTATTTGGCAGCTCTGCACTTGCTTTCATTCATTATCAATGTAAAAACACTGCTTTTTCCAAATACTATGCAAAAACACTGGTTTCTTCAGTTTTCAAAAGTAAGCAATATACTGATTACCTTGGCAGCTATGCACTTGTTTTTACTTGCAATGAATGTCAAAACACTGCATTTACTATGCCAAAGCTGCTGGTTCCTCACTCTAAATTCTAAGTTTGATTCTTGTTTCTTAGTATGCTTTACATGTGTTTTCAAATATATTCAACTTGAAAACACTGCTTTTCCTTAACGTTGGTTGAATGCATTGAGTAATTTGCTTTAGAAAACCAAAAAAACTTGTTTCATTGCCTGACTTGCATGTGTATTCTTTTACAATCAACTTCAATTCACTGGTTTCACCTACCTGTCTGTGAATGCAGTACTTTCTTCAAGTTTGAATGCTTATTAAGATTCTTGTTTGTTTGGCTGGTATGCCCTTGTTTCACACACATGTCAACACACAGCTTTTCCCCGAGGCTAAGCCAATGCAGTGGATTCTTTACTTTACAAAACTAAATAAGGTTTGTATTTTAATTGTGCTATGCCTGTGTTTTCCCTTTAATTCATCTTCAAAACACGGGTTTCCCACAACTGGGAATGAATGCAGCAGTTATTTCAACTTTGAAAGCTAAGTAAGATACTTGTTTTTTTGGCTGCTATGCGCTTATTTTCACTCATTATCAACACAGTCATTATCAACACAGCCTTTTACGGAAACAAGAAAAAAACAAGATTCTTATTTTGATTTACAAATTGAGGAAACGGCAGCCTTGGGAGAGTAAAAGCAGTGTTTTGTCATTCATTTCAGTGAAAACAAGTGCATAGCTGCCAATGTAATGAGTACATTGCTTAGTTTTGAAAACTGAAGAAACCAGTGTTTTGGGATAGTATTAGGTAAAAGCAGTGTTTTTACATTGATATTGAGTGAAAGAAAGCACATAGCCACCAAACAAACAAGCACTTACTTAACTTTAAAAGTTGAATTAACTGCTGCATTCCCAGGCTGTTCAAGAAAACCAGGGTTTCGCAGATGAATTTAAGTGAAAACACAAGCATAGCAGAAAATAGAAGACAAATCTTATTTAGATTTGTAAAGTGAATAAACCGCTTCCTTGGCTGAGCCTTAGGCAAAACCTGTGTGTTGACATGTGTGTTAAAGCAAGGGAATAGCAGCCAAACAAACAATAATCTTACATACCTTTCAAACTTGGTGTAAGTACTGAATTCACAGAATGATAAGTGACACCAGTGTATTAAAGTTGAATCTAAATGAATACATATGCAAATCCACAAATGAAACAAGATTCTTTTTTGGTTTGTAAAGAAAGGATTCAATGCATTCAGCCAATGTTAGGAAAAAGCAGTGTTTTCAATTTGATTGTAATTGAAAACACATACAAAGCATTGTAAGAAACAAGAATCTTACTTAGATTTCCGAAGTTTGGTACCGGCAGCTTTGGCATACTATAGGCATTGTTTTGATATTCATTGTAAGTGAAAAAATGTGAATGGCTACCCAGGGAATGAGTATATTGCTTTGTTTGGAAAACTGAAGAAACCTGTGTTTTGACATAGTATTAGGTAAAAGCAGTCTTTTTACATTGATAGTGAGTGAAAGCAATTGCATAGCAGTCAAAAAAACAAGTATCTTACTTAATTTTCAAAGTTGAATAAACTGCTGGATTCACAGCCTTTTAGGGGAAGCCAGTGTTATGAAGATGAATTTAATTCAAAACACAGGCATAGCAGCAAAAAAAAGAGAAATCTTGTTTAGATTTGTAAAGTGAAGAAATCAGTGAATTGGCTTAACCTTAGGCAAAAGCTGTGTGTTGACATGTGAGTGAAAGCAAGGGCATAGCAGCCAAACAAACAAGAATCTAACCTAACTTTCAAACTTGAAGTTACTACTGCATTCACAGAGAAATAATTGAAACACCTGTCTTGAAGTTGATTTTAAATGGTTACACATGCAAATGAGCCAAAGAAACAAATTTCTTTTTTGGTTTTCTAAAGCAAATAATCAATGCATTCAGCCAACTTAGGGAAAAGTAGAGTTTTCAAGCAGATTGAAGCTGAAAACACATATATAACATTGTAAGAAACAAGAATCTTGCTTAGATTTTGAAAGTGAGGCACTGGCAGCTTCGTCATAATAAGAGCAGTGTTTTGACATTTATTGTACATGAAAACAAGTGTATAGCTGACAATGTAATGAGTATATTGCTTTGCATTGAAAACTGAAGGAACCAGTGTTTTGGAATATTATTAGGTAAAAGCATGGTTTTTACATTGATAATGAGTGAAAACAAGCACAAAGGAGCGAAACAAACAAGTATCTTTCTTAACTTTCAAAGGTGAATTAACTCCTGCATTCCCAGCCTGTTAAGGGAACGAGTGTATTGAAGATGAATTTAAGTGAAAACACAGGCATAGCAGCAAATAAAGACAAATCTTATTAAGTTTGGAAAGTGAAGAAACCACTGCATTTGCTTAGCCTTAGGCAAATGCTGTGTGTTCACATGTGAGGGAAAGCAAAGCCAAAGCAGCCAAACAAACAACAATCTTACTTACTTTCCAAACTTGAAGTAACTACTGCATTCACAGAGATTTAGGTGAAATGAGTGTCTTGTATTTGTTTGTAAATAATACACATGCAAATCAGCAAAAGATACAAGTTTATTTATGGTTTTCTAAAGCAAAGAACTCAATGCATTAGGCCAAGATTAGGGAAAACTATTGTTTTCAAGTTGATTGTAGTTGAAAACACATGTATAGCAGTGTAAGAAGCAAGAATTTCACTTAGATTTTGAAAGTGTGGAACTGGCAGCTTTGGCATAAAAAAACCAGTGTTTGACATTCATTGTAAGTGAAAACAAGTGCATAGCTGCCAATGTAATGAGAATATTGCTTAGTTTTGAAACTGCAGAAACCAGTGTTTTTGCACAGTATTAGGTAAAAGCACTGTTTTTACATTGATAATGAGTGAAAGCAAGTGCAAAGCAGCCAAACAAACAAGTATCTTACTTAATTTTCAAAGTAGAATTAATTGCTGCATTAACAGGCTGTTATGGGAAACCAGTATTTTGAAGATGAATTTAAGGGAAAACACAGGCATAGCATCAAATAAAAGACAAATTTTATTTAGTTTTGTAATGTGAAGAAAAACTGCATTGGATTAGCCTAAGCCAAAAGCTGTGTGTTCACATGTGAGTGAAAGCAAGGCATAGCAACCAAACAAACAAGAACCTTACTTACCTTTCAAACTTGAAGTAACTACCCCATTCACAGACAGGTGAATCCAGTGTCTTGAATTTGATTGAAATGAATACACATGCAAATCAGCCAGGGAAACAAGGTTCTTTGTTGGTTTTCTAAAGGTAAGAACTCAATGCTTACATCCAAAGTTAAGGAAAAGCAGTGATTTCAAGTGGATTGTAATTGAAATCATATGTATAGCATTTTAAGAAACAAGAATCTTATTTAGATTTCCAAAGTGGGGTACCAGCAGCTTTGGAAGAGTGAAAGAAGTGTTTTGACATTCATCATAATTGAAAACAAGTGCATAGCTGTCAATGTAATGAGTACTTTGCTTAGTTTGAAAACTGAGGAAACCAATGTTTTGGCATAGTATTAGGCAAAAGCAGTGTTTTTACATTGAGAATGAGTGCAAGCAAACGCATAGCAGACAAACAAACAAGTATCTTACTTAAGTTTCAAAGTTGAATTAACTGCTGCATTCACAATTTGTTGGGGGAAACCATTGTTTTCAAGATGAATTTAAGTGAAAACACAGGCAAAGCAGTAAATAAAAGACAAATCTTATTTAGTTTCTGAAAATGAAGAAACCACAGCATTGGCTTAGCCTTAGGCAATACCTATGTGTTGACATGTGTGTTAAAGTAAGGGCAAAGCAACCAAACAAACAAGAATCTTACTTACCTTTCAAACTTGAAGTAACTATGCATTCACAGAGGTTTAGGTGAATCCAGTGTCTTGAAGTTTTTTGTAAATGAACACACATGCAAATAAGCCAATGAAACAATTACTTTTTTGGTCCTCAAAAGCTAAGAACTCAATGCATTCAGCCAACATTACAGAAAAGGAGTGTTTTCAAGGATATTGTAATTGAAAACCCATGTGTAGCATTGTAAGAAACAAGACTCATGCTTAGATTTCTAATGTGAGGAACCGGCATGTTTGTCATAGTAGAAGAAGTGTTTTGAAATTCATTGTAAGTGAAAACAAGTGCAGAGCTGCCAATGTAATGAATATATTGCTTAGTTTTTACAACTGAAGAAATAGGGGTTTTGGCATAGTATTAGGTAAAAGCAGTGTTTTTACATTGAGAATGAGTGAAAGCAAGTCCATAGCAGCCAAACAATTATCTTACTTAGCTTTCAAAGTTGAATTAACTCCAGCATTCACAACCTGCTACTTTAAACCAGTGTTTTGAAGAAGAATTTCAGTGAAAACACAGGCATAGCAGCAAATAAAAGAGAAATTTTATTTAGTTTTGGAAAGTGAAGAATCCACTGCATTGGCTTAGCCTTAGGCAAATGCTGTGTGTTGACATGTGAGTGAAAGCATGGGCATAGCAAGCAAACAAACAAGAATATTACTTACCTTTCAAACTTGAATTAACAACTGCATTCACTGAGAGTTAGGCAAAACTAGTGTCTTGAAGTTGTTTGTAAATGAATACACATTCAAAACAGCCAATGAATCAAGATTCATTTTTGGTTTTCGAAAGCAAAGGACTCAAATCATTCAGCCAATCTTAGGGAAAAGCAGTGTTTTCAAATTGATTGTAATTGAAAACACATGTATAGCATTGTAATAAAAAAGAATCTTACTTAGAGTTTCAAAGTGCAGAACCGGCAGCTTTGGCATACTGAAGGCAGAGTTTTGACATTCATTGTAATTGAAAATAAATTCATAGCTGCCCATGTAATGAATATATTGCTTAGTTTTGAAAACTGAAAAAACCAGTGTTTTGGCATAGTATTAGGTAAAACAGTGTTTTTACATTTATAATGAGTGAAAGCAAGTGTATAGCAGCCAAAAATCAAGTAACTTACTAACTTTCAAAGTTGAATTAACTGCTGAATTCACAGCCTGCTATAGGAAACCAATGTTTTGAAGATCAATTTAAGAGAAAACACAGGCAGAGCAGCAAATATAAGACAAATCTTATTTAGTTTGATAAAGTGATGAAACCACTGCATTGGCTTAGCTTTAGGCAAAAGCTTTGTATTGACATGGGAGTGAAAACAAGGGCAAAGCAGCCAAACAAACAAGAATCTTACTTTTCAAACATGAAGAAACTAATGCATTCACAGAGACATAGTTGAAACCAGTGTCTTGAATTTGATTGTAAATGAATACACATGCAAATCAGCCAATGAAACAAGTTTCATATTTGGATTTCTAAAGCAAAAAACTCAATGCATTCAGGCAAAGTTAGGGAAAAGCAGTGTTTTCAAGTTGATTATAATTGAAACACATGTATAGCATTCTAAGCAACAAGAATGTTACTTAGATTTCGAAAGTGAGGAACTGGCAGCTTTGCCATAGTAAAAGCAGTGTTTGACATTCATTGTAAGTGAAAACAAGTGCAAAGCTGGAATAGTAATGAGTATATTGCTTAATTTTGAAAACTGAAGATACCACTGTTTTGGCATAATATTAGGCAAAAGCAGTGTTATTTTATTGTTAATGAGTGAAAGCAAGGGCATAGCAGCCAAAAAAGAAGTATCTTATTTAACTTTCAATGTTGAATTAACTGCTGCATTCACAGCCTATTATGGGAAACAAGTTTTTTGAAGATGAATATAAGTTAAAATATAGGCATAGCGGCAAATAAAAGACAAATCTAATTTAGTTTTTTAAAGTAAAGAACCACTGCATTCGCTTAGACTTAAGTAAAAGCTGTGTGGTGACATGTCAGTGAAAACAAGGGCATAGCAGCCAAAGAAAAAAGAAACTTACTTATCTTTCAAACTTGAAGTAACTACTGCATTCACAGAGAGTTATGTGAAACCAGTGTCTTAAATTTGACTTTAAATGAATACACATGTAAACCCTAAATAGAAACCAGTTTCTTTTTTTTGTTGTTTTCTAAAGCAAAGAACTCTTTGCATTCAGCAAACATTAAGAAAAAGTAGTGTTTTCAAGTTGATTGTAATTGAAAACACATTTATAGCATTGTAAGAAACATGAATTTTACTTAGATTTTGAAAATGAGGAACCAGCAGCTTTGGCATTGCAACAGCACTATTTTAAACTCATTGTAAGTGAAAAGAAGTGCAGTGCTGCCAATGTAATGAGTATATTGCTAAGTTTTGAAAACTGAAGATTCCAGTGTTTTGGCATAGTATTAGGTAAAAGCACTGTTTCTACATTGATAATGAGTGAAAGCAAGTACATAGCAGCCAAAAAAGCAAGTATCTTCCAAAATTTTCAAAGTTGAATTAACTTTTGCATTCACAGCTTGTCACAGGATACTAGTGTTTTGAAGATGAATTTAATTGAAGACACAGGGATAGCAGCCAATAAAAGACAAATCATATTTTGTTTTGTAAAGTGAAAAAACCACTGTATTGGCTTAGCAGTAGGGAAAAACTGTGTGTTGACATGTGTGTGAAAGGAAGGGCATAGCAGCCAAACAAACAATAATCTTACATGTTTTCAAATTGAAATAACTACTGAATTCAATGTGAGTTAGGTGAAAGCAGTGTCTTAAAGTTGATTGTTAATGAAAACACATGCAAATCCTAAAAAGAATCAAGCTGTTTCTTGTTTTCAAAAGTAAAGAATCTAAGCATTCAGCGAACATTAGGGAAAAAGCAATGTTTTCAAGTAGATTATCATTGAAAACAAATGTTTAGCATTGTAAGAATCAAAAATTTTACTTAGATTTTGAAAATGAGGAATGAGCAACTTTGGCATAGTAAAACCAGTGTTTTACATTCATTGTAAGTGAAATGAAGTGCATATGTGCCAAAATAATGAGTATATTGCTTAGTTTTGAAAACTGAAGTAACCAGTGTTTTGGCATAGTATTAAGTAAAAGCATTGTTTTTACATAGATAATGAGTGAAACAAATGCAAACAAGCCAAACAAATAAGTATCTTACTTAAATTTCAAAGTTGAATTAACTCCTGCATTCACAGCCTGTTCTGGGTAACCATTGTTTTGAAGGTGAATTTAAGTGAAAACACAGGCATAACAGCAAATAAAATACAAATCTTATTTAGCTTCCTGAAGTGAAGAAACCACTGCATTGGATTACCATTAGGCTAAACCTGTGTGTTGACATGTGAGTGAAAACAAGGGCATAGCATCCAAAGAAAAATGAATCTCACTTATCTTTCAAACTTGAAGGAACTACTGCATTCACAGAGAGTTACTTGAAACCAGTGTCTGAAATTTGATTGTAAATGAATACACATGCAAATCCGAAAAAGAAAGTAGTTTCTTTTTTGGTTTTCTAAAGCAAAGAACTCTATGCATTCAGCAAACTTTAGGAAAAGAAGTGTTTTCATGTTGATAATAATTAAAAACACATGCATAGCATTGTAAGAAACAAGAATTTACATCAATTTTGAAAATGAGGAACTGGCAGTCTTGGCATAGTAAAAGCAGGGTTTTTCATTCATTGTAAGTGAAAACAAGTGCAAAGCTGCCAATGAAATGAGTATATTGCTTAGTTTTGAAAACTGAAGAAATCAGTGTTTCAGCATAGAGTTAGGCAAAAGCATTGTTTTTCAATTGATAATGAGTGAAATCAAGCACATAGCAGGAAAAAAAACAAGTTTCTTAGTTAACTTTCAAAGTTGAAATAACAGCTGCATTCACAGCCTGTTATGGGAAACCAGTGTTTTGAAGATGAATTAAAGTGAAAACACAGGCATAGCAGCAAATAAAAGACAAAATTTATTTAGATTTGTAAAGTGAAGAAATCACTGCATTGGCTTAACCTTTGGCAAAAGCTGTGTGTTGACATGCGAGTGAAAGCAAGGACATAGCAGACAAACAAACAAGAATCTTGTTTACCTTTCAAAATTGAAGTAATTATTGCATTCACAGAGAGTTAGGTGAATACAGTGCCTTGAATTTTTAGTAAATAAATAAAAATGCAAATTAGCCAAGGAAACAAGTTTCTTTTATGATTTTCAAAAGCAAGAACTGAATGCATGCAGTAAACGTTAGGGAAAAGCAGTGTTTGAAAGTTGATTGTAATTGAAAACACATGTATAACATTTTAAGAAACAAGAATCTTACTTAGATTTCCAAAGTTAGGAATCGGCAGCTTTGGCATAGTAAAAGCAGTGTTTCCCAAGCATTGTAAGTGAAAACAAGTGCATAGCTGCCAAAGTAATGAGTATATTCCTTACTTTGAAAACTGAAGAAACCAGTGTTTTGGCATAGCATTAGGTAAAAGCTGTGTTTTTACATTTATAATGAGTGAAAGCATGCGCATACCACCCAAACCCACAAGTATCTTACTTACCATTCAAAGTTGAGTTAACTGCTACATTCAAAGTCTTTTAGGGGATTCCAGTGTTTTTAAGATGAATTTAAGTGAAAACACAGGCATAGCAGCAAAGAAAAGGCAAATATATTTTGATATGTAAAGAGAAGAAATCACTGCATTGGGTTAGCCTTAGGCAAAACTTGTGTTGACATGGGAGTGAAAGCAAGGGCATAGCAGCCAAACAAACAAGAATCTTACGTACTTTTGAAACCTGAAATAACAACTGTATTCACAGAGTTATATGGGAAACCAGTGTCTTGAAGTCGTTTGTAAATGAATAGACATGCAAATCAGTCAATGAAACAGTTTCCTTTTTAGTTTTCTGAGGCAAAGAACTCAATGCATTCAGGTAATGTTAGGGTAAAGCAGTGTTTTCATGTTGATTGTAATCAAAAACACATGTATAGCATTGTAAGTAACAAGAATCTTACTCAGAATTCCAAAGTGAGCAGCCGGCAGCTTTTGCATAGTAAAAGCAGTGTTTTCCCATAAACTGTAAGAGAACACAAGTGCATAGCTGCCAATGTAATGAGTGTATTGCTTAGTTTTGAAAAGTAAAGAAATCAATGTTTTGTAATAGTTTTAGGTAAAAGCAGTGTTTTTACAACGATAATGAGTTAAAAAAAGCACATAGCAGCCAAACAAACATGTATCTTACTTAACTTTCAAAGTTGAATTAACTGCTGAATTCACAGCCTGTTATGGGAAACCAGTGTTTTGAAGATAAATTTAAAAGAAAACACAGGATTATCAGCAAATAAAAGACAAACATTATATAGTTTTGAAAAGTGAAGAAAACCCTGCTTTGGCTTAGCCTTATGTAAAAGTTTGTGTTGACTTGTGAGAGGAAATAAGGGCATAGCACCCAAACAAGAATTTTGCTTTCCTTTCAAAGTTGATGTAACTATTGCATTCACAGAGATTTAGGTGAAACCAGTGTCTTGAAATTCTTGGTAAATGAATACACATGCAAATCAGAAAATGAAACAAGATTTTTTGGTTTTCTATAGCAAAGAACTCAATGATTTCAGCCAAGGTAAGGGAAAAGCAGTACTTTCAAGTTAATTGTAATTGAAAACACATGTATAGCATTGTAAGAAACAAGAATGTTACTTAGATTTCCAAAGTGAGGAACTCGCCTCTTTGGCATAGTGACAGCACTGTTTTGATTTTCATTGTAAGTGAAAACAAGTGCATACCTGCCAATGTAATGAGAATATTGCTTAGTTTTGAAAACTGAAGAAACCAGTGTTTTGAAATAGTATTAGGTATAAGCACTGCTTCTACATTGATAATGAGTGAAAGCAGGGGCATAGCAGCCAAAAACACAAGTATCTTACTTAACTTTCAAAATTGAATTAACTCTTGCATTCACAGCCTGTAATGGGGGACTAGTGTTTCGAAGAGAAATTTCACTGAAAACACTGGCATAGCAGCAAATAAAAGCCAAATCTTATTTAGTATAATAAAGTGATGAAACCACTGCCTTGGCTTAGCCTTTGGTAAAAGCTGTGTGCTGACATGTGAGTGAAAGCCAGGACATAGCAGCTAAAAAAACAAGAAACTTACTTTCCTTTCAAACTTGAAGTAACTACTGCATTCACAGAGTGATTGGTGAAAGCAGTGTATTGGAGTTGATTGTAAATGAATACACATGCAAATCAGCAAATGAAACAAGTTTAATTTTTTGGTTTTCTAAAGCGAAGAACTCAATGCATTCAGGCAACTTCAGAGAAAAGCAGTGTTTTCAAGTTGATTGTAAAAGAAAACATATGTATAGCATTGTAAGAAACAAGAATCTTACTCAGAATTCCAAAGATAGCAGCCGGCAGCTTTTGCTTAGTAAAAGTACTGTTTTCCCATACACTATAAGAGAAAACAAGTGCATAGCTGCCAATGTAATTAGTGTTATGTTTAGTTTTGAAAACTAAAGAAATCAATGTTTTGGAATAGTATTAGGTAAAAGCAGTGTTTTTATATCGATAATGAGTGAAAGCAGGTGCATAGCAGCCAAACAAACATGTATCTTACTTAACTTTCAAAGTTGAATAAACTGCTGAATTCACAGCCTGTTATGGGAAACCAGTGTTTTGAAGATGAATTTAAGAGAAAACACAGGATATTCAGCAAATAAGAGACAAACCTTATTTAGTTTTGAAAAGTGAAGAATCCACTGCTTTGGCGTAACCTTATGTAAAACTTTCAAAATGAAATAACAGGTGCATTCAGAGCCTGTTATTGGAAACCAGTGTTTTGAAGAGGAATTTAAGTGAAAACACTGACATAGTAGCCAATAAAAGCCAAATTTCATTTAGTATTGTAAAGTGATGAAACCACTGCGTTGGCTTAGCGTTTGGTAAAAGCTATGGGCTGACATATGAGTGAAAGCAAGTACATAGCAGCTAAACAAACAAGAAACTTACTTACCTTTCAAACTTGAAGTAACTACTGCATTCACAGAGTGATTGTGAAAACAGTGTCTTGAAGTTGACTTTAAATGAATACAAATACAAATTAGCAAATGAAACAAGTTTCTTTTTTTGGTTTTCTACAGTGAAGAACTCAATGCATTCAGGTAATTTTAGGGAAAAGCAGTGTTTTCAAGTTGATTGTAATTGAAAACACATGTATATCATTGTAAGAAACAAGAATCTTTATTAGATTTCAAAAGTGAGGAATCAGCAGCTTTGGCATAGTAAAATCATTCTTTTCCCAAGCATTGTAAGTGAAATCACGTGCATAGTTGCCAATGTAATGAGTATATTGCTTAATTTTGAAAACTGTAGAACCCAGTGGCTGCCATAATATTAGGTAAAAGCAGTGTTTCTATATTAATAATGAGTGAAAGCAAGGGAATAATAGCCAAACAAAAAGTATATTACTTAACTTTAAAAGCTGAATTAACTGCTGCATTCCCACCCTGTTATGGGAAACTAGTGTTTTGAAGATGAATGAAAGTGAAAACACAAGCATAGCAGCAAATAAAAGAATAACCTTATTTAGAATTATGAAGTGAAGAAATCACTGCTTTGGCTTAAACTTAGGCAAAAGCTGTGTGTTGAATGTGTGTGAAAGCAAGGGCACAGCAGCCAAACACACAAGAATCTTACTTACCTTTCAAACTTGAAGTACCTACTGCATTCACAGAGACACAGGTGAAACCCGTGTCTTGAGGTTGTTCATAAATGAATACACATGCAAATGGGCCAAAGAATCAAATTTCTCTTGTTTTTCTAAGGCAAAGAACTCAATGCATTCAGCCAACGTTATGGAAAAGCAGTGTTTTCAAATTAATTGTAATTGAAATCACATGTATAGCATTGTAAGAATCAAGAATCTTACATAGATTTCCAAAGTTAGGAATTGGCAGCTTTGGCATAGTAAAAGCAGTGTTTCCCAAGCATTGTAAGTGAAAATAAGTGCATAGCTCTGAATGTAATGAATATATAACTTAGTGTTGAAAACTGAAGAAACCAGGGTTTTGGCATAGTATTAGGTAAAACAGAGTTTTTACATTCATAATCAGTGAAAAGCAAAGGCATAGCACCCAAACACACAAGCATGTACTTAACTTTCAAAAACGAATTAACTACTTCATTCACAGACTGTTAGGGGATACCAGTATTTTGAAGATGAATTTAAGTGAAAACAGAGGCATAGCAGTAAATAAAAGACAAATCTACTTATGTTTGTAAAGTGAAGAAATCACTGAATTGGGTTAGCCTTAGGCAAAAGTTTGTGTTGACATGTTAGTGAAAACAAGGGCATAGCAGCTCACAAACAAGAATCTTACTTACCTTTCAAGCTTGAAGTAACAACTGTATTCACAGAGAGTTATGTGAAACCAGTGTCTTGAAGTTGATTGCAAATTAATACACATGCAAATCAGCCAATGTAACAGTTACTTTTTTAGTTTTCGAAGGCAAAGATCTCAATGCATTCAGCCAACTTTAGGGAAAAGCAGTGTTTTCATTTTGATTGTAATTGAAAAAACATGTATAGCAATGTAAAAAACAAGAATCTTACTCAGAATTCCAAAGTGAGCAACCGGCAGATTTGCCATAGTAAAAGCAGTGTTTTGCCATAGAGTGTAAGAGAAAACAAGTGCATAGCTGCCAATGTATTGAGTGTATTGCTTAGTTTTGAGAACTGAAGAAATCAATGTTTTGGCATAGTTTTAGGTAAAAGCAGTGTTTTTACATCAATAATGAGTGAAAGCAAGCACACAGCAGCCAAACAAACATGTATCTTACTTAACTTTCAAAGTTGAATTAACTGCTGCATTCAGAGCCTGTTATGGAAAACCAGTGTTTTGAAGATGAATTTAAGAGAAAACTCAGGCATAGCAGCAAATAAAAGACAAATTTATTTAGTGTTGTAAAGTGAAGAAAACCCTGTATTGGCTGAGACTTCGGCAAAACACGTGTGTTGACATGTGTGTGAAAGCAAGGGCATAGCAGCCAAATAAACAAGTATCTTACTTACCTTTAAAACTTGAAGTATCTATTGCATTCACAGATAGTTTGGTGAAACCAGTGTTTTGAAGTTGTTTGTAAATGAATACACATGCAAATCAGCCAATGAAACAAGTTTCGTTTATGGTTTTCTAAAGCAAAGAACTCAATGCATTCAGCCAACATTACGGAAAAGCGGTGTTTTCAAGTTTATTTTAATTGAAAACACATGTATAGCATTTTAAGAAACAAGAATCTTACTTAGATTTCCAAAGTGAGGAACCAGCAGCTTTGGCATAGTAAAAACAGTGTTTTGATATTCATTGAAGTGAAAACAAGTGCATAGCTGCCAGTGTAATTAGTATATTGCTTCGTTTTGAAAACTGAGCAACAAGTGTTTTGGCATAGTATTAGTTAAAAACAATGTTTTTACATTGATAATTAGTGAAAGGAAGTGCATAGCCGCCAAACAAGCAAGGATCTTACTTAACATTCATCAGTTGAATTAGCTGCTGCATTCACAGCCAGTTACAGGAAACCAGTGTTTTGAAGAGGAATTTACATGGAAACACAAGCATAGCAGCAAATAAAAGACAAATCTTATTTAGTTTTGTAAAGTGAAGTAACCACTGCATGCTTAGCCTCAGGCAATAGTTGTGTGTTGACATGTGAGTGAAAGCAAGGGCATAGCAGCCAAAATACCAAGAATCTTACTTAACTTTCAAACTTGTAGTAACTACTGCATTCACAGAGAAATAGGTGAATCCAGTGTCTTAAAGTTTTTTGAAAATGAATACACATCCAAATCATCCAAGGAAACAAGTTTCTTTTTGTTTCCTAAAGCAAAGAACTCAATGTGGGTTGAAGACCAAGATGGCGTCAATCTATTTGATTACTCACGATCCAGATCTCCAGGGACGGCTGACTGTGGACACGGTCCTGCCCGAGGGTCTGTGCTGTGGATGCACGAAGTGAGAAGCTTGGGTCATATAGCCGTGGGCAAATCGACGAAGTGGAGTGACCGGTGGAGATTCGTGAGTCTTGAGCCTGCCTGCGGTGGTCAACAAAAATGGCTCAGCCCCACCCACAGAGAAAATGGCTGGCTCATGCCTCAGATCCTACATCCACAACTCATGCTGCCTGCTGGCTTGTGGGAACATACTCTGAGGGAGGGAGGGCTCTGACTGAATGTGGAGAGTGGTTTAACTTCTGTGGATTTGGCTGCCTGGACCCAATCATAGCTTTAGGGAGCAGATAAGCTGCCTCAAAACAGTGCCAGGCAGAGGGGAGAGGCAAAACTGTTGAGCAAACTTGTTTTACCCAGCTTCCCACTGATACTAAGTCTTGGCCCCAGAGGGGTGGAGTCAGCCAATTTTATCGCTCTGCACTGAAAAGCATCAAAGCTTCAGCACTCCTGGACAGGTAAGGAAGTGAGTAGGGCTCGATTAGTTTCCATGACCCTATTTATGGCCCCCTCAGTGAAGGGGGTGATCTAGCAGAGGACTCCTTTTGGTCCCTTATACCCCCCCAAAAAAATAGACAGTCATTTTAAAAAATAAATTCCTGTTCTTAATTTAGTATACTACCAATAATCAGCCTTAATACCTACAGACACAACACTGAAGGGTAATTGATAAATACAAGCAGACTGTGAAGATGCACAAGTACACTAGAAGGAACACTTCGTCCTTAGCTTTGTCTGACTGCTTGATGGTGTGATTGTTTTGCTTTTCTCGGTTTATTTGTTGTCTCTTGTTTTTCTTTCCTCTTTCCTCTCCCTTCTTTTCCCTTTCATTTTTTTAAATTAGGTGCTGCTAGCTTGTCTCTTCTTTGCTGTGCTTCTTCCTCAGTGATATCCCATTCTCTGTATTTACTGATATTGCATCACAAGCTATCTCTTATCCTTCCCTCATCTTTCTACCTTCTGCTTTCTGTTGTAGTTCTTAGACATCACGCTTTTTCATTAGCCCACTCCTTAAGGGTGTCAACCTCTATTCTATCTATTTTGTTTTCTTCATTTTTAAATTAATATTAGCCTTTTCCTTTTAGCCCATCCTTTACTCTTTCTCTCCCTCCTCATCATTTTAGCCTTCTAAAGCATTATATATATATTACTCTATTTGGTTTCCCAGCCCACTCAAGGTACTCCACTTTTTTTCCTATTACTCTACACGGCATACACAAGTTAAATATTCATTTCACTAAGTCCTATTTGGCCTCTCTACTAACTTTCATTACCATTACTATTAACCTTCTTCCATTCTTACATCTTTTGATTCCTCTGGCACTAGTCTTTTCCCTTCAAGGTAACATAGAAAGAAGCAAGGAAACAAAATAAGAAGAAAAAGTGACAAAAGAAAACTTAACACACTCACAGAATCACCAACTAAAAAAAACTCTAGAGGAGATAGAAGCTAATCAACTGAATAAACCCAGCAATATAAAATGATGACTAGAGGGCAACAAAAAAATTGCAATCCACACGGAGAAACAAGAAGACAGGGGCCACTCAAATGAACACACTAAAATCCAGGAATATATGCAGTACATCGAATAACTAAACAAAGATTCCCAAACAAATATCAAGAACCATCTTAATGAAGTGAAGGAAGAGATTAAGGATATGAAGAAGACACTGAGAGAACATACTGAAGAAATTGTACACATACACAAATGTTAACGGATATGATGGTGATCAATGGCACAACCCAAGAAATAAAAAAGAAACTGGAGTCACACAACAGCTGACTTGAACAGGCAGAAGAAAGAATTTGTGGTGTGAAAGACAATACAGCTGAAATCAAACAGATAGTCGAACAGATAGACAACAAAATAGAAAAAATCCAGCAGGGACACAGGGCTTTAACTGACAACACAACCTGCACAAACATACGCATCCTGGGCATCCAGAGGGAGAAGAGAAGCGAAAGAGATCTGAAGGAGTGTTGAAGGAAATAATGGCTGAAAACTTACCAACCCTATTGAGAAGGATGGATGCAAAGATCCCGGAAGCAAAGCACACTCCAAACATTATAAATCCCAACAGGCCAACTCCAAGACATATACTTGTAAAAATGTCCAATGCTCAAGACAAAAAGAAAATACTCAAGGCAGCAAGAAAAAAGAAAACCATCACATACCAGGGAAGCACAATAAGATTAAGTGTTGATTTCTCACCTGAAACCATGGAGGAAAGAAGACAGTGGTATGACATAGTCAAATTAATAAAGGAAAAAAATTTCTAACCACGAATTCTCTATGCAGCAAAACTGGCATTCCAAAACGTTGCAGAGTTCAAAATAGTCACAGATAAACAGAAATTAAGAGAGTATGTCAATAAGAAACCAGCACTTTAAGAAATACTGAAGGAAATTCTACAAGTTGAAAGGAAAAATCAAGGGAGAGAGAGTTGTAGGAGGGTTTAAAAACATCTAAAAAGAAAAATATACAGAAACAAAACAACATATGACATACATTAATCCAGAGACATTATGGCTGAAGTAAGAAGTTCATTGCGAGTAATAACATTGAATGTTAATGGATTAAATTCACCCTCAAGAGACACAGATTGGCAGAATGGATAAAGAAACAGGATCCATCTATATGCTGTCTACAAGAAACCCACCTTTGACCCTGGGATTCAAGGAGGCTGAAAGTAAAAGGCTGGAAAACAATTTTACAAGCTGACAATAGCCATAAAAGGGCAGGAGTAGCTATACTAATATCAGATAAAATAGGCTTTACATGCAAAACTCTTTTAATAGAGAAAGTTGTCACTATATTTCAGCAAAAGTGGTAATCTCTCAAGAAGAGAGAGCAATCATAAACATTTACGCACCTAATTGGGGTGCCTCAAAATATGTGAGGCAAATTCTGGAAAAGCTAAGTGGAGAAATAAATGCCTCTACATTTATAACAGGGGACTTTAATACAGCATTGTCATCATTAGAGAGAACATCTACCAGAGAATCAAAAAAGAAACAAAGAATCTCAACAATATATTAGAGGACGTGGACTTAATAGACATATTCAGAACATTACATCCAAATACAGAAGGATTTACATTCTTCTCAAGTGCACATGGAACTTACTCCAAGATAGACCACATGCTAGGCCACAGAACAACTCTCAACGAATTCAGAAAGATTGAGATAATACAAAGCAATTTCTCTGATCACAATGGAATGAAATTGGAAATCACTAAGTGCCAGAGAAACAGGTTAGGCAGAAGGATATGGAAGTTAAACAACACACTCTTAGACAAACAGTGGTTTCAGGAGGATATCCCAAAAGAAATCAATAACTACCTGGAAACTAATGAAAATGACAACACAACATATCAAAACCTATAAGATGCAGCAAAAGCAGTCCTGAAAGGGAAGTTCATAGCCATAAATACATATATTAAAAAAGAATTAAGAGCTAAAATTGAAGACCTAACTGCACACTTGGAGGAATGAGAAAAACAACAACAAACTAAACCTAAAGGAAATAGAAAGAAGGAAATTAGAAAGATCAGAGCAAAACTAAATGAAATAGAGAATAAGAAAGCACTAGAAAAAATAAACAAAACCAAAAGCTGGTTCTTCAAGAATATCAATAAAATTGAAAAAACGTTAGCCAGACTAACAAAGAAAAAGATAGAACAGATGCAAATACACAAAACAAGGAATGAGCAAGTGGATATCACTACTGACCCACAGAAATTAAGAGTATCATAAGAGGATATTTGAAAAATTACATGCCAACAAGAATGATAACTTAGACGAAATGGACAAGTTTCTAGAAAGGCACAAACAGCCTACATTGAAGAAAGAAGAAATTGATGAAATCAACAGTACAATTACAGGTAAAGACATAGACTCGGTCATCAAAAACCTCCCAACTAAGAAGAGCACAGGACTAGATGGTTTCACAGCCGAATTCTACCAAACATTTCGGAAAGAGGTAACACCAATTCTACTTAATTTCTTTCAAAAAATAGAAGTGAAAGAATATCGCCAAACTAATTCTATGATGCCAACATTACTCTCATACCAAAACCAAATATACCAGTATAAAGGAAAATTACAGACCAATTCCTCCATTGAACCCAGATGCTAAAATTCTCAACAAAATACTTCCTAATCACATTCAACAACATATCAAAAGGATTATACACCATGACCAATTGAGTTTCATCCAGGGTATGCAAGGATGTTTCAATATAAGAAAATCAATCAATGTAATACACCACATAAACATACTGAAAGAAAAAATCACATGATCATCTCTATAGATGCAGAAAAAGCATTTGACAAATTCAGCACTCTTTTCTTATATAAACACTGCAAAAGATAGGTATAGAAGAAACTCTCTGAATATGATAAAGTGTATATATGAAAAAGCCAAAGCTAACATCATCTTCTGTCGTGAAATCATAAAAGCCTTCCTTCTGAGATCGGGAAAAGTCACGGATGCCCACTATCACCACTCCTAATTAACATTGCCCTAGAAGTATTTTCTCGAGCACTGAGGCAAGAAAAGGATTTAAAAGGCAACCAGATTGGAAAAGAAGAAGTAAAAATTTCATTATTTGCAGGCGACATGATCCTATACATAGAAAGCCCAGAGAAATCTACAACAAAGCTTCTAAAACTTATAAAGGAGTTCAGTAATGTTGCAGCCTATAAGATCAATGCTCAAAAATCAGTAGCATTTCTGTCCACCAGTAATGAGCAATCGTAGGAAGAAATCAAGAAAAAAATGCCATTTACAATCGTAACTAAAAGAATTAAATACCTAGGAATAAATTTATCTAAAGATGTAAAGGACTTATATACAGAAATCTACACAACACTGTTAAAGGAAATCATAGAAGACTTAAATATGTGGAAAAATATTCCCTGTTCATGGATAGGAAAAATAACATCATCAAGAGATCTATCCTACCCAAATTAATCTACAGATTTAATGCAACCCCAATAAAAATCAACACTATATATTTTAAGGAACTGGAAAAACTAACCACAAAATATATTTGGAAAGGTAAGAGACACCGAATTGTCAAAGACATATTGAAAAAGATAAATGAAGTTGGAGGTATCACATTACCAGACTATGAAACATACTACAAAGCTACAGTGATCAAAACTGAATGGTATTGGCACAAGGATAGACCTGCTGACCAATGGAATTGAATTGAGAGTTCTGATACATATCCTCGCATATACAGTCATCTGATATTCGACAAGGCTACCAAGCCCACTCAGTTGGGTGAGGATGGCCTTTTTAACAAATGGTGCTTGGAGAACTGGATATCCATTTCCAAAAGAATGAGAGAAGAATACCACCTCACACCTTGTACAAAAATCAAATCAAGATGGATCAAAGATCTAAATATTATTGCCAAAAACATAAAGACCTTGGAAGATATTGTAGGAAAGCATCTAAAGGAACTTGTAAGAGGAAATGGTTTCATGAACTTCACAGCCAAAGCATGAGCAGCAAGCGACAAAAAAGATAAATGGGATCTCCTCAATATTAAAAATTTCTGCACTTCAAAGGAAGTTATTAAGAAAATTAAATGGCAGCCTACCCAATGGGAGAAAATATTTGTTAACCATATATCTGATAAGAGCCTAATATCATGCATATATAAAGAAAACCTACACCTTGAAAATAAAAAGACAAACAATCCATTTAAAAAATGGACAAGTGACCTGAAAAGGCACTTCTCCAAGGATAAATACAAATGGCTAAAAATCACATGAAAAAATGCTCGACATCGCTTGCTATCAGGGAAATGCAAATCAAAACTACAATGAGATACTCTCTGACACCCATCAGAATGACAGCTATTAAAAAAACAGCAGACTCTAAGTGCTGGAGAGGATGTGGAGGAATAGGATATCTCATCCACTGCTGGTGGGATTGTGGAAGGGTCCAGCCACTGTGGAGAATAGATTGGCGGTTCCTCAGAAACTAAGAATAGACCTTCCATATGATCCAGCAATTCCACTGCAAGGCATATACCCAAAAGAACTGAAAGCAAAGACACGAACAGATATATGCACACCAATATTCATAGCAGCATTGTTCACCATTGCCAAAAGTTGGAATCAACCCCAGTGCCCATCCAAAGAAGAATGGATAAACAAAATGTTGCACATACATAAAATGGAATATTACTCAGCTGTAAGAAAGAATAAAGTGCTAACACACGGAATAACGTGGATGAAGCTTGAAGACTTATGTTGAGTGAAGCAAGCCAGGCATTGAAGGATGAACAGTATATGACCTCACTGATTTGAACTGAGGAAAGAGCTTTCACTGAGAACCATTGTCTGAAAGATAGGTTAACAAGGGAGAGAAAAAGAAGACTAGGCAGTGAGCCATCACCCATATGGACTTAATCTATGCTGAAGAGATAGAGTATAGTTACATATTGAAGGATAGGACAGCTGGGTAGTGATATTACTGGGTTTGGTGGTGCAGGGTGGACAGATGGGTAGATTAGGAATGGGATGTAACTATGAATCTTGTCATTCCATGAGTCAACACTGCGGAGTGTCTTATAACAGAGGGGGATGGGGTGGAAGGAACAGCTAAGATCCATTTGGATATTTTGTGGTCACGGAAAATGTTTCTCATTGCCTTACAATAATGGACACAGGACATGGTAAATATCATCAAAAATTATTAAACTGTACAGTCTAAATTGTAAACTATACTGTAAACCATCAACAATGCTTAGTTGCTATACTTTACTATCTGTATAAGTGTTATAAAAATACTAACATCCATTAAAAAAAAAGGTTTTAATATGGGGAGTGGAAGGGGGAAGGAGGTTGGATATGTGAGATTCTTTAATATTCCGTGTGTGACTCTGCTTTGACCTAAAACTTCTTTTAAAATTAAATGAAATTTTGGGAGACACTGGGGAATGAGAGGGGCAAGGTGTCATGGGACACTGGACATCCGATAATGCAGTGATACAAGGACAAAAGAATAATTTAAAAAAAGATTTTTTAAAATTTTTCCTATTTTTTTGAATGTCCCAATACACTAATTATATTTTATTTTTAGTTTAGTTTTTTTTCCTTCTTCTGAGGTTCCTTGTACTTATCTCTTGCATTTAAGCTTATCATTATTATTTCTTTTTCCTATTAATTTTATTTCATTATTATATGGACTTCATGTTCAGGGAAGGTTTGGATCACAGAAGGGTTACAATGGGTGCAGTAAAAGTTCATTGGTGGGGGGTGTCTGGGATGTGGGATTCATGGGAGTAAGTTCATATGGGTATACATGAAAGATATATAGAATTATTTAAATGATCAAGGGATGAGGCATGGTCACAGTGGGCAGATAATCACTCAATAAATGAGGGAATCTGAATTCCCAGCCTGGAGAACTCTGCCACATTCTCCAAGAGAGCAGCAGCAGTCCTCTGAGTGCAGAAGCCGTGTCTGGCAAAAGAGGATGGCCTACTGATGGGTTCCTGTTATTGAGGAGTTGTCTTATGAGTCTTTGCTCATGTAATTGAAACTTAACCTACTGTTATGGGTTTCCTAAGGGTTGCCATCTGAGAGCATCCTTGTTGCTCAAATGTGGCCTCTCTCTAAGCCAAACTCAGCATTTGAATGCCTTACATTCCCCACAACGTGGGACATGACTCCTGGGGATGAGCATCCCTAGCAACGAGGCATTAATACCAAGTGCCAACTGGCAACATAATCAGAAAAAAACTTGAATAAAAGGGGGAAACAGTAAAGAGAAAAGAGTTTATGTGGTTAAGAGACTTCAAAGAGAGTTGGGAGGTCATCCCAGAGGTAAAGCTGACGCACAACTCAGTAGGATCGGATAGAAAACAAAAGTGGATATCACCCTACACAGAGGGGGTCCTGAGGGCTCTGGAAACACCCAGGTCCTATATAAGTGGGGATAGCCCCAGAGATTGATGCCTTATTAGTTGGATCTGCTTTGGAATCTGTGCTCCTGAGAGTGACAGAGTCAGACTCAAATAAGTCCTCCCTGCACGTGGTCCATCAGTCCCTTCTATTCAAACCTATATGTGATGCTTGACTTTTTAGGAGTACTTCCAGAGACTGGAGTCTCTGGCCTACCTATGTGCCAGCTGTGCCTGCAATCTTGGTGCAGCTGCGATGCCTACCCTATAGCTCAATGGACACATCAAAGTCACCTGGTGAGGAAATGACTATGGACAACGGCCATCCCAGGGAATGGAGAGGGCCAGCAGCTGCATGCAGGATAATCCAGTCCACCGTATCCATGGAATATAAACCTTCTCTCACTTGGAGGTGGAGTGGACATCACCATCCCAAACCCCACAGGATTGGGGGAAGAGCTATGGACTACAACAGACTTTGTGGTGTTCTGTCATATATTGTGATTCAAGCAATGGACGAAATTGTAACAGTGAAGTGGAGACAGTGGCGACTAGAAATTTTTGGGCCAAGGAGGGGAGAGGCAGTTGAAATACAGGGGCTTTTTAGGACATGGGGGTTGTCATGAATGGCATTGTGGCGACAGATGTAGGCCATTTTACATCAGCATATACCACACAGAACTGTGTGGGAAAGAGGGTGTTCTATGATGTGAAATGCAGTCCATGCTTGTTGGCAAAGACCCAGGATGTGTATATTAATTGCAGGTGATGTCCCAAACTGATAAAAGATTACAGTGGCAGTTATGCCCTTGTTTTCACGTACAATGAATGTCAAAACACTGCTTTTACTATGTCAAAGTTGCCGGGTCCTCTCTTTCGAAATCTAAGTAAGATTCTTGTTTCTTTCAACGCTATACAAGTGTTTTTAATTACAATCAACTTGAAAACACTGCCTTTCCCAAATATTGCATGATTGCATTGGCAACTTTGCTTTAGAAAATCAAAAAGAAACATGTTTCATTGGCTGAATTCATGTGTATTCATTTACAATCAACTTGAAGACACTGGTTTCAACTAACTCTTTGTGAATGCAGTAGTTACTTCAAGTTTAAAAGCTAAGTAAGATTCTTGTTTCTTTGGCTGCAATGCCTTTGCTTTCACTCACATGCCAACACATACATTTTACCTAAGGCTAAGCCAATGCAGTGGTTTCTTCACTTTACAAAATTAAATAAGATTTGTATTTTATTGGCTTATTTGCCTGTGTTTTAAGTTAAATTCATCTTCAAAACACTGGTTTCCTGATATAGGATGTGAATGCAGCAGTTAATTCAACTTTGAAAGTTAAGTGAGATACTTGTTTGCTTGGATGCTATGGGCTTGCTTTCACTCATCATCAAAGTAAACACACTGCTTATACCTAATACTATGCGAAAAAACTGGTTTCTTCCATTTTCAAAAGTAAACTATATACTCATTAAATTGGGAGCTATGCACTTGTTTTCATATACAATGATTGGGAAAACACTACTTTTATATGTCATTGTTGCCAGTTCCTCCCTTTCAAAACCTAAGTAAGGTTCTCGTTTCTTACAGTGCTATACATGTGTTTTCAATTACATTCAACTTGAAAACACTGCTTTTCCCTAATGTTGGCTGAATGCATTAAAACTTTGCTATAGAAAACCAGAAAACAAACTGTTTCATTGGCTGATTGCATGTGTATTCATTTGCAAACAACTTCAGCACACTGGTTTCACCTATCTTTCTGAATGAAGTAGTAACTTCAAGTTTGAAATATATGTAAGATTCTGGTTTCTTTGGTTGCCATGCCCTTGCTTTCGCTCACATGTACACATAGCTTTTGCCTAAGGCTAATCCAATGCAGTGGTTTCTTCAATTTACAAATCTAAATAAGATTATTCTTTTATTTGCTGCTACACCTGAGTTTTCACTTAAATTCATCTTAAAAACCCTGGTTTCCCGTAACAGGCTGTGAATGCAGCAGTTAATTTAGCTTTGAAAGGTAAGTAAGATAATTGTTTTTTTCCCTATTATGCGCTTCATTTCACTCATTATCAATGTAGAAACACTGCTTTTACCTAATAATTTGCCAAAACACTGGTTTCTTCAGTTTTTAAAACTAAGGAATACACTCATTGCTTTAGCAGCTATTTTCTTTGTTTCACTTACAATCCATGGCAAAACACTGCTTTTACTATGCCAAAGGTGCCCGTTACCCACTTTTGAAATCTAAGTAAGATTCTTGTTTCTTACAAGGCTAACATGTGTTTTCAATTACAATCAACTTGAAAACACGGCTTTTCCATAACGTGGGCTGAATGCAGTGAATCTTTGCTATAGAAAACTAAAAAAAGAAACTTGTTTCATTTGCTGATTTGCATGTGTATTCATTTACAATAAACTTCAAGACACTGGTTTCACCTAACTCTCTGCGAATGCAGTAGTTACTTCCAGTTTGAAAGTTCAGTAAGTTTCTTGTTCCTTTGGATGCTATGTCCTTGCTTTCACTCACATGTCATCACAAAGTTTTACATAAAGCTAAGAAAATGCAGTGGTTTCTTCCCTTTACAAAACTAAAAAAATTTGTCTTTTGTTGGCTGCTATGCTTGTGTTTTCACTTAAATTCATCTTCACAACACTGGTACATGTAACAGACTGTGAATGCAGCAGTTAATACAATATTGAAAGTTAAGTAAGATACTTGTTTGTTTGGCTGCTCTGTGCTTGATTTCAATCATTATCAATCTAGAAACACTGCTTTTACCTAATACAATGCCAAAACACTGGTTTCTTCAGTTTTCAAAACAAAGCAATATACTCATTACATTGGCAGCGATTCACTTGTTTTCATTACTATGAATGTCAAAACACTGCTTTTCTCTGCCAAAGCTGCCGGTTCCTCACTTTCAAAATCTAAGAAAGGTTCTTGTTTCTTACAATGCTATACATGTGTTTTCAATTACAATCAACTTGAAAACACTTCTTTTCCCAAATGTTCACTGAATGCATTGTATTCTTTGCTTTAGAAATTCCAAAAAAGAAACTTGTTTCATTGGCTGATTTGCCTGTGTATTCATTTACAAACAACTTCAAGACACTGGTTTCACCTAACTTCTGTGAATGCAGTAGTTACTTCAAGTTTGAAAGGTAAGTATGATTTATGTTTGTTTGGCTGCTATGCCCATGATTTCACTCACATGGCAACACACAGATTTTCCCTATGTTTAAGCCAATAAAGTGGTTTCTTCACTTTAAAAAATTAAATAAGATTTCTCTTTTATTTGCTGCTATGCCTGTGTTTTCACTTAAGTTCATCTTCAAAACATTGGTTTCCCTAACAGGCACGAATGCAGTAGTTAATTCAACTTTGAAAGTTAAGTAAGATACTTGATTGATTGGCTTCTATGTGCTTGCTTTCGCTCATTATCAACGAAAAAACACTGCTTTTACCGAATACTATGCTAAAACCTGGTTTCTTCTATTTTAAAAACTTAGCAATATACTCATTACATGGCAGCTATGCCCTTGTTTACACTTACATTCCTTGGCAAAACACAGCTTTCACTATGCAAATGCTGTCGCTTCCTAACTTTAAATTCTAAGTGAGGTTCTTCTTTCTTACTATGCTATACACGTGTTTTTAATTACAATCAAATTGAAAACACTTCTTTTCCCTATCCTTGGCTTTGATTGCTTTGCTTTAGAAACCAATAGAGAAACATGTTACATTGGCTGGTTTGCATGTGTATTCAATTAGAAACAACTTCAAGACACTGGTTTCACTTAATTTCTGTGAATGCAGTCATTACTTCAATTTAGAAAGGTAAGTAGGATTCTTGTTTGTTTGGCTTCTATGCCCTTGCTTTCACTCACATATCAACACACAGCTTTTACCTAAGATTAAGCCACTACAGCGGTTTCTTCACTTTACAAACTAAATAAGCCTTGCCTTGTATTTGCTGCTATGCCTGTGTTTTCACTTAAATTCATCTTCAAACACAGGTTTACCCTAACAGGCAATGAATGCAGCAGTTAATTCAACATTGAAATTTAAGTAAGATACTTGATTGTTTGGCTGCTGTGCACTTCCTTTCACTCATTATCAATGTAGAAACACTGCTTTTACCCAATACTATCCCAAAACACTGGTTTTTTCAGTTTTCAAATCTAAGCAATATACTCATTACACCGGCAGCTATGCACATATTCTCAGAGTGAATGTCAAAATATTTCTTTTACTATGGGAAAGCTGCCGGTTCCTCACGTTCAAAATCTAAGTAAGATTCTTTTTTCTTACAATGCTATACATGTGTATTCAATTACAATCAACTTGAAAACACTGCTTTACCTAAATTGGCTGAATTCTTTGTCTTCTTAACTTTAGAAAATAAAAAAAGTAACTTGTTTCATTGGCTGATTTGCATGTGTATTCATTACAAAAACGTCAAGACAATAGTTTCACATAACCCTCTGTGAATGCAGTAGTGACTTCAATTTTGATAGGTAAGTAAGATTTTTGTTTGTTTGGTTGCTATGCCCTTGCTTCAAACACATGTAAATACACAGTTTTTACCTAAGGCTAAGCCAATGCAGTGGTTTCTTCACTTTACAAATTAAATAAAATTTGCCTTTTAATTGTGCTATGCCTGTGTTTTCACTTAAATGGATCTTCAAATCACTAGTTTCCAGGAATCAGGTGTGAATGCAGCAGTATATTCAACTATGAAAGTTAAGTAAGATACTTCTTTGTTCGGCTGCCATGTGCTTGCTTTCACTCATTATCAATGCAGAAAGACTGCTTTTACCTATTAGTATGCCAAAACACAGGTTGATTCAGTTTTCAAAACTAAGCAATATACTCATTACATTGGCAGCTATGCACTTGTTTTCACTTACAATGCTTGAGAAAACACTGCTGTTACTAAGGCAAGGCTACCGTTTCCTCACTTTGGAAATCTAAGGAAGATTCTTATTTCTTATAATGCTATACATGTGTTTTCAATTACCATCAACTTGAAATCTCTGCTTTTCCCTAACGTTGGCTGAATGCGTTGAGTTCTTTACCTCAGAAAACCAGAAAAGAAACTTGTTTCATTGGCAGATTTCCATGTGTATTCATTTACACACAACTTCAACACACTGGTTTAACCTAACTCTCTGTGAATGCAGTAGTTTCTTCATGTTTGAAAGGTAAGTAAGATTCTTGTTTGTTTGGTTGCTATGCTCTTACTTTCATTCTCATGTCAACACAAAATTTTACCTAAGGCTAAGCCAATGCAGTGCTTTCTTCACTTTAAAAAATTAATAAGATTTGAGTTTTATTTGCTCCTCTGCCTGTGTTTTCACCTAAATTCCTCTTCAGACACTGGATTCCCCTAACAGTCTGTGAATACACATTTATATTCAACTTTGAAAGTTAAGTAAGAGACTTGTTTGTGTGGCTGCTATGTGCTTGCTTTCACTCATTTTAAATGTAAAAACACTTCTTTTGCCAAATAGTATGCCAAAACACTGGTTTATTCAGTTTTAAAAACTAAGCAATATACTGATTACATTGGCAGCTATGCACTTGTTTTCACTTACAGTCCTTGGCAGAACACTGCTTTTACTATTCCAAAGCTACCAGTTCCTCACTTTGGTAATCTAATAAAATTCTTATTTCTTACACTGCTATATATGTGCTTTCAATTACAATCAACTTGAAAACACTTCTTTTAGTTAACATTGGCTGATTTCATTGAGTTCTATGCATTATTAAACCAAAAGAGAACTTGTTTAAGAGGATTATTTGCATGTGTATTCATTTACAAACAACTTGAAGACACTGGTTTCACCAACACTCTGTGAATGCAACAGATCCTTCAAGTTTGAAACTTAAGTAAGATTCCTGTTTCTTTGGCTGCTATGCCCTTGCTTTCACACACATGTCAACACACAGCTTTTACCAAAGGCTATGCCAATGCAGTGGTTTCTTCACTTTGCAAAACAAAATAAGATTCATCTTTTATTTGCTGCTATGCCTGTGTTTCCACTTACATTCATCTTCAAAACATAGGTTTCTCATAACAGGCTATGAAAGCAGCTTTTAATTCAACTTTGAAATTTCAGTAATATACTGGTTTTTTGGCTCCTATGTGGTTACTTTCACTCATTATCAATGTAGAAACACTGCTTTTAGCTAACGCAATGTGAAAACTCTGGTTTCTTCAGTTTTCAAAACTAAGCAATATAATCATTACCTTGAGAGCTATGCACATCTTTACCCTTACAATGAAGGTGAAAACACTACTTTTACTAAGCCAAAGCTGCCGGTTCCTCAATTTAAAAATCTAAGTAAGATTCTTGTTCTTTACAATGCTATACATGTGTTTTCAATTACAATCAACTTGAAAACACTGCTTTTCCCTAACCTTGGCTGAATGCATTGAGTACTTTCCTTTAGAAAACCAAAAGAGAAACTTGTTTCTTTGGCTGATTTGCTTGTGAATTGAATTACAAACAACTTCAAGACTCTGGTTTTACCTAACTCTCTGTAAATGCAGTAGTTACTTCAAGTTTAAAATGTAAATAAGATTCTTGTTTGTTGGGCTTCTGTGCCCTTGCTTTCACTCACATGTCAACACAAAGCTTTCACCTAAGGTTAAGCTAAGGCAGTGGTTTGATCACTTTGCAAAACTAAATAATTTTCATTTTTATTTGATGCTCTACCTGTGTTTTCACTTAAATTCATCTTCAAAACATGGTTTCACATAACAGAGTGTGAATGCAGCAGTTAAATCAACTTTGAAAATTAAGTAAGATACTTGTTTGTTTGGCTCCTATGCACTTGTTTTCACTCATTATCAATGTAGAAACACTGCTTTTACCTAATACTATGCCAAAACACAGGTTTCTTCAGTTTTCAAATCTAAGAAATGTACTCAATACATTGGCAGCTATTCCCTTGTTTTCACTTACAATGAATGACAAAACACTGCTTTTCCTAGGCCAAAGCTGCAGGTTGCTCACTTTGGAAATCTAAGTAAGATTCTTATTTCTTACTATGCTTTACATGTGTTTTCAATTACAATAAAAAAGAAAGCACTGCTTTTACCTAATGTTGGCTGAATGCATTGAGTTCTATGCTTTAGAAATCCTAAAACAAACTGTTTCATTAGCTGCTCTGCATGTGTATTCATTTAAAAACAAATTCAAGACCCTGGTTTCACCTAACTCTCTGTGAATACAGTAGTTACTTCAAGTTTGAAAAGTAAATAACATTCTTGTTTGTTTGGATGCTATGGCCTACTTTCACTCATAATGAGAACACACAGCTTTTACCTAAGGCTAAGAAATGCAGTGGTCTATTCACGTTACAAAACTAAATAAGACTTGTCTTTTATTTACTGCTTTACCTGTGTTTTCACTTAAATTCATCTTGAAACACTGGTTTCCCATAACGGGCTGTGAATGCAGTAGTTAATTCAACTTTGGAGGTTAAGTCAGGCAAGTGTTTGTTTGGCTGCTATGCACTTGCTTTCACTCATTATCAAGGTAGAAACACTGCTTTTACCTAATAATATGCCAAAACTTTGGTTTCTTCATTTTTCAAATCTCAGCAATATGCTCATTATGTTGGCAGCTATGCACTTGTTTACACTTACAATGAATGTCAAACACTCCTTTTACTATGCCAATGCTGCCAGTTCCTCACTTTGGAAATCTAAGTAAGATTCTCATTTCTTACAATGCTATACATGGGTTTTCCATTACAATCAACTTGAAAACACTGCTTTTCCCTAATGTCAGCTGAATGCATTGAGTTCTTTGCCTTAGGAAACCAAAAAAGAAACTTGTTTCAATGGATGATTTGCATGTGCATTTATTTACAAACAAATTTAAGACACTGGTTTAATGTATCTCACTGTGAATGCAGTAGTTACTTCAAGTTTGAAAGGTAAGTAAGATTGTTGTTTGTTTGGCTACTATGCCCTTCCTTTCACTCACATGCCATCACATAGCTTTTGCCTAAGGCTAAGGCAAAGAAGTGATTTCTTCACTTTACAAATCTAAATAAGGTATGTCTTCTATTTGCTGCTTTGCCCCTGTTTCACTTAAATTCATCTTCAAAACACTGGTTTCCCATAATAGGCTCTGAATGCAGCAGTCAATTCTACTTTGGAGGGTAAGTAAGACACTTATAACTACTGCATTCACAGAGAAACTAAGATAAAAGCTGTGTGTTGACATATGAGTGAAAGCAAGGGCATACCAGCCAAACAAACAATAATCTTACTTACCTATCAAAGTTGAAGTAACTATTGCATTTCCAGAGAGTTAGGTGAAACCAAGGACTTGAAGTTGTTTGAAAATGAATACACATGCAAATCTGCCAATGAAACAAGTTTCCTTTTTTATTTTCTAAATCAAAGAACTGAATGCATCCAGCCAAGGTTAGCATAAAGCAGTGTTTTTTAAGTTGATTGTAATTGAAAACACATGTGTAGCATTGTCAGAAAGAAGAATCTTATATTGATTTTGAAAGTGAGGAACTGGGAGCTTTGGCATAGAAAAGACAGTGCTTTGAAATTCATTGTAAGTGAGAATATTTGCAGAGCTGCCAATGTAATGAGTATATTGCTTCATTTTGAAAAATGAAGAAACCAATGTTTTGGCATAGTATTAGATAAAAGCAGAGTTTCTACTTTGATAACGAGTGAAAACAAGTGCATAGCAGCCAAACAATCAAGTATTTTATTTAACTTTCAAAGTTGAATTACCTGCTCCATTCACAGCCTGTTAGGGAAACCAGTTTATTGAAGATGAATTTAAGTGAAAACACAGGCATAGGAGCAAATAAAAGACAAAACTTATTGAGCTTTGTAAAGTGAAGAAACCACTGCATTGGCTTAGCCTTATGTAAAAGCTGCGTGTTGACATGTGAGTGAAAGCAAGGACATAGCAGCAAAACAAACAAGAATCTTACTTAACTTTCAAACTTGAAATAACTACTGTATTCACAGAGAGTTAGGTGAAACCCATGTCTTGAAGTTGATTTTAAGTGAATAAACATGCTTATCAGCCAATGAAACAAGTTTCTTTTTTGGTTTTCCAAAGCAAAGTACTCAATTTATTCAGGCAACGTTAGGGAAAAGCAGTGTTTTCAAGTTGATTGTAATT
>JAQZBX010005988.1:0-44021 GCA_029593785.1 Cabassous unicinctus
CACATCCTCTCCAACACTTATCATTTTCTGATTTTTTATAGTGGCCAGTCTAGTAGGGGTGAAATGGTATCTCAAATGTAGTTTTGATTTGCATTTCTCTAATTACTAGTGATGTTGAGCATTTTTTTCAGTTGTTTTTTTTTTTTTTTTGCCATTTGTATTTCTTCTTTGCACAATTGTTTTTTCAAACTTTTGCTCATTTTTTAATCATGCAGTTTATCTTTTTATTGTTGAGTTGTATCATCTTTATATATCATGGATATTAAACCCTTATTAGATATGTGATTTCCAAATATTTCTTCCATTGAGCCAGCTGAATTTTCACTCTTTTGAGAAAGTCCTTTATAGTGCAAAAGTGCTTAAATTTGAATAGGTCCCATTTATCAAATTTTTGTTGTTGTTGCTCATGCTTTGGGTGAAAAGTTTATGAAACTACTGCCTACCACAAGTTCATGAAGATGTTTTCCTAAATTTTCACCTAGGATGTTTATGGTTGTAGCTTTTTTATTTAGATCTTTGATCCAATTTGAATTAACTTTTGTATAAGATGTGAGATAGGAGGCTTCTTTCTTTCTTTTGAATATGGCTATCTAGTTCTCCCAGCACCATTTGCTGAAGAGACTGTTCTGGCGCAGCTGGGAGGGCTTAACAACCTTGTCAAGAATCACTTGACTGTAGATGTGAAGGTCTATTTCTGAGTTCTTGATTTGGTTCCAATGGTCAATCTGTCTGTTTTTATGTCAGTACCATGCTCTTTTTTATTTATTTACTTATTTTATTTATTTATTTATTTATTTATTTATATTTTAAAAGATGTTTAGATTACATAAATGTTACACAAAAATTACAGGGATTTCCATGTTCCCCACCTCCTACACCTCCCATAACATCCCACATAAACATCTTTCTTTAGTGTGGCACAGCACCTGCAATGGATATACACATTCTGGGGCTTTGCCAATAAGCATGGACCATAGTTCACATTGTAGACCACATTTCCTCCCACACAGTTCTGTTTGTTATATGCTGGTGTAAAATGGCCTACATCTGTCATTGTAATGTCACTCAGGATAATTCCCAAGTCCCGAAAAGCACCTGTATAACAACTGCTTTTCCCTTCCCTGCCCCAAAAGTATCCAGTGGTCACTCCTCCACCTCACTGTTATAATTTCTTTCATTGCTTGAGTCACATTATGTCTACAACAGAATACCATTAAGTCCACTCTAGTCCATAGCTCTTTCCCCAATCCTGAGGAGTTTGGGATTATTGTATAGCTAAGAAATGTGATTTTAAATCCTGAAGTGAGAGACCTCTGATTTTGTTCTTTTTAAAGATATTTTTGGGTATCTGGAGCCCCTTACCCTTCCAAATGCATTTGATAATTCACTTTTCCATTTCTGCAAAAACAGGCTGTTCGGATTTTTATTGAGTTTGCATTGAATCTGTAAATCAATTTAGGTAGAATTGATATCTTAAGGTATTTAGTTTTCCAATCCGTTAGCACCCAATATCCTTCCATTTAATTAAATCTTCTGCTTCATTTAGCAATCTTTTATAATTTTCTGAAAAAGGTTCTTGATGTCTTTAGATAAGTTTATTTTTAAACATTTGATTCTTTTATTCGCTATTATATGTGGAATTTTTTTTCTAATTTCCTCTTCTGATTGCACTTCAGTAGTATATATAAACACTATTGATTTTTGTGTACTAAACTTGTGTCTCGTCAGTTTACTGACCTCGTCTATTATTTCTCATTCTTTCAGATGTATGGTTAGGTCTTCAATTTTAGCTTTCTTCTTTATTAATGTAAGCATTGTGAGTTATAAATTTCTTTCTCATCACTGCCTTTGTGGAGTCCCATACGTTTTGATGTATTGTGTTCTCATTTTCATTCATCTCAAGACATTTTCTGGTTTCTCTTGCAATTTTTCTTTGACCCACTTATTATTTAAAGTGTGCTCTTTAACCTCCACGTATTTATGAGTTTTTCCCTTTTCCATCCATTATTGATTCCCAGCTCCATTCTGTTATGATCAGAGAGAGTGTTTTGTGTAATTTCAATCTTTTTAGATTTACTGAGTGTTATCTTGTGGCCCAACATATGGTCTATCCTGGAAAGGATCCAGGAGTACTTGAAAAGAATGTATATCCAATTGTTCTGTGGTGCAGTGCTCTATAGATGTATTTTAGGTATAGTTGATTTATCATACATTTCAAGCTCTCTATTTTGTCTGATATTGGTATCAAAACTCCACCTCTTTTTTTGTTATTATTTTCATGGAATAACTTTTTCCAACCTTTCACTTTTAACCTGATTGTGTCCTTACATCTGAGGTGAGTCTCTTGTAGACAGCATATAGAAGGCTAATATTTTTTAATCTATTCTATCAGTCTATGTCTTTTGATTGGGGAGTTCAAGCAATCAACATTAAGTGTTTTTACTGTAAAGGCATTATTTACTTCATCCGTTTTGTCATTTGGCTTTCTGTTGTCATATCTTACTTTGTCTTCCTTTTCACCCTGTAATTTACCCTTGTTAATACTCTTATTTCTAAATTCTTCTCCAAGTCTTTTGCCTTTGTTTTTCCTTTTAGGCTGGCTGCAGCTATCCCTTTATTATCTCTTTAATTTTGGTCTTTAAGTAACATTCTCAGCTCTAATTTGTCTTTAAAGACTTTGAACTGACTCTCATTTTTGAAGGGCAGTTTTACCAGACACAGAATTCTTGGTTGGTAGTTTTTCTCTTGCAGTATCTTAAGCACATCATACCACTTTCTTCTTGCCTTCACTGTTTTTGATTAGCGGTTGGCACTTACTTTTATTGAGTTTCCCTTATATGTGATGCTTTGCTTTTCTCTCGCTGATTTCAGGATCCTTTCTTTATCTCTATTTGTCATTCTGAATAGTAGGTGTTTTGTGGTAGATCTATTCAGATTTCTTCTCTTTGGGGTGCATTGTCCTTCTTGGATATTGATGTTTCTGTCTTTCATAAGGGTTCAGAAATTTTTGGTCATTATTTCCTGAAATGTACTTTCTGCCCCTTTTCCATTCTCTTCTCCTTCTTGGACATCTATAACACATATGTTTCTTTGTTTTGCATTGTCATTCAATTCCCTGAGACTCTGTTCCATATTTTCCATTCTCTTCTCTTTCTGTCCTCCTGTGTTTTCCAATTTGGATATTCTGTCCTTGAAGCCACTAATTCTATTTTCCAGCAATTAAAATCTACCCTTATGTGCCTCTAATGTATTTTTTAATCTCATCTATCATGTCTTTCATTCTCATGAGCTCTGTTGCTTTTCTTTGCAATATTTTAAATATTTCTTTATGCTCACCCATTATCTTTTTAATATCTCTTTTCTCTTTGGTCATATTTTCTTCTAATTCTTTGTATTGATTTAGAAGAATTTGTGCTTATCATTGATTAATTGTCTTAAATCCTACATCTCTTCAAGATACATTGGCTTGTTCCTTTGGGTGGGTCATCTCTTCCTGTTTCCTAGTATGGCTTGTAATCTTTTGTTGATGTCTAGGCATCTGAATATGTTGGTGAATTTACTGATGGCCAATTTCTGTCTCTTACCTTGTGTTTTATTTCACAGTTTTGTTTTAATATTTGATTTAACTTATTCTAATTCCTTAAAATTACCCAGCTTAAATTATCAAAATCAGCACAAGGACTCACTAATGGGGCAAAGATTTTATCCCGGGGATGGAGTAAAGAGAGCCCTTAAAGGGGTTTTTCTTCTTGCAATTTCCAGACTGGCAGGCAGATTGTGCTTTTAGTACACATTTCCACCAAGGCAGAGAAAAAATCAAAAATCACTAGACTAATTAAACTGATCTTAGCAAAACCTTGGATTTTACTGATGTGGAATATATGTCAATGCTGTGAATGGACAAAGTTATTCAGCAGGTTCATGAGGGAATTTGGAATAAATGTCAGAAAAAGATACCTAGCAGTCAACTGGTTCTGTGATCCTCGTGAGATTCCTGGTTTCTGATGCACAAGTTTGCCAAAATACTTGCTAAAAATAATTATTTTATCCTCTAAGATTCAAACACCTAACAGAGAAAATTCAAATTTATTTACACATGCTTTGCAAATTGCTCTAATTGCTGAACATGGCAAGAAAGCAGTTATTACACACACTAGAAAATCTGTTATTAGTTTCACATCACAGAGAAGTCTATCCAGAGACTTTCTGAGCCTTGCACTCATTTAGTAGTGTTGGAATAGAGTACAAACTACTAGAGTAAAAAAATGGGTCTTGGAAGTCATCCATCCTATTACTTTCATTTGCAGTGTTAGGAAGTTCCTTATTTGTGTCAATCTTGTTTCATAGAATTTGCATTGTAATTGGCAAATTACATTTTACTTATCTCTATAAGCTCCCTCCCTCAAATAAAAAGAAAAACATAAATTTCTTCGAATTAAGTAACAATGATACATTCTGTTTGAAAAGACATTGCTGAAGAAGCTTCTCTATAGCTCTAAAGCAAATTGATATTTCCATAGGGATCTCAATTTTATTATGCTAGGATAAGATCAGGCTGTAAATGCTAATCTCTATTTGATTCCATTTATATTATATTCCTGCCTTGGCAATGCTATCAGGTCAAAAACAGATGAATGGTTCCCAGTGGCTAAGGATGGCTAAGGGTTTGGATTCATATCATCACAGAGGTACTTTTAGGAGGAAGATTTCTTTTATATACTAGTAGAAATTAGCACAGACAATCTAAACTATGTCAAAATCTAAGGCAGGTACTCTAAGTTATTATATGCATATTTTTATTTTTTACATTATATGTATATTTTTTATTTTTATTTTATATTTTATATTATATGTATATTTTTACTTTTAAGACAAAACAATACAATAATATGAAAAGGGTAATAATGATGATTCATGTACATGAAAAAAGAAACTCAGTTTTATTTTAAGCTCCTTGCCTTGAAAAGCTTGAGGAGGTAGGAATTGGAATGCTGCTAATACTTTTTCTCTTGACCAGAGTATTTAACAGGAGAGATGATTTTGGACTATATAGTCATTTTTAATATATTTGTATTTACTTAAATGTATTGTGTTTTAAATGTAACAATTTAAAACTCATAAAATCAAGAGAAGAAAACCAAACCAGGAAAGAATGATATTACTAATTCTTAAGCTTAGAATAACACATCCACAGTTTAGTAAAATAAGCAGTTGACCAAATAAAGTAACAATTTCTGAGATATGACACATGCCTCAGCAAGTTTGGGGCAAGAACTTCCAGGATTATGGAGGAATAGAGAGTTACAGCAATCACTTCTGTTCCAGAAAAATACCTAGAAGATAGGCAGAAACTTTCTGGAACAACTATTGTAGGCCTCAAGAGACCTGGGGAAGACTGGGCAGCACCCAGAACAGAGAGGGCCAATGAGAAGGAGACTCTGTGGTCAGGATCTGTGAGAATCCCTGGCATCTGCTGCTGCTGATGCCCAATCCCCACTATCAGAACAGATTACCTCTGTGCCTCTGATTCTCAGGAGGTGACTATGGACTGAGAGAGCCACAGGGATCCACTTCCCCAGGAAAAGGGGAGAGGGCAGGACACAGTTCACTGCTGATCCAGCTCATCACAGGTGAATTTGGTCTATGAGATCCCATGGTTTCCACCCTTCTTAGCCAGGTATGTCCATACCATTGCCTTCACTTGGGCACCAACAGAGAGCTAAGGATACCTGGGCTTCATAAATACACTCCTTACTGACTAGGGCTGGCCATCATCCTTGGTGTATAAGGCAGTGAAATCTCTTTCCTTCTTTGGCAGTGGCAGGATGCACAGAGTGTAGCGAGTGGCTTCAAATCAGCAAGTTTGAAATGCAAGACTTTTCTCCAAATAGTCTGCTTGGAAGGGGGTCTTTCCTGGTATGGCTTGGGAATGCCTTCCGAGTCATGGTTTCAGACAACACAATCTCGCCTAAGGTTTGAGTGGAGAGGTTTGCTGAAGAGCGCCTTCTGTTGACAGGGCAGAAACATTCATGTCAGAGAATTTTTTTAAAAAAAGGCTTTTTGATGCCTTCACTTTTCTCCAAGGCCCTTGGAAACTGGACAGCATCCTATTAGTGGGTCCCTGGCCCAAACTGTAATCTGCTAAACTAGGGCAATTTTAAAGACCTAGGATAAGCAAAACAAAGAATCAAAGAAGAGTCTTAACACAAAGCCACACAAAAATAAAGCCATAAGCAACAGAGAAAAACTGATCCTCAGAGAAAAGGAACCATAATAATAAGATGCCAAGACATCAGCAAAAATTATAAGCCATATTAAGAAACAGGGAGATATGGCCCTGTCGGATGAAAAAAGCCAAACACCAGATGAGACACAGGATTTGAGAAAATAATAAAGATGTTCAAACAAATTTCCTAAATCATTTGAAGGATTTGAAGGAAAATATAGCTAAAGACATGAGGATTTTAAGAAAACACTAGGTGAGCACAAAGAAGAATTTGGAGATTGAATAGAAAAATAAGAGAGCTTATGGATATGAAAGGCACAATGAGTGGTATTAAAATAGATTAGAGACATTCAACAACAGATCTGAAATGGCAGAGGAAAGAATCAGTGAATTGAACAGAGTAGCTGAAATTGAAAAGACAGAAGACCAGATAAAGAAAAGAATGGAAAAAATTGAACACAGGCTCAGGGAATGGAATGATAGCATGGAGTGTACTAATATATAGGTCATCGATATTCCAGAAGGAAAAGAAAAGGAGAAAGGGCAAGAAAGAATATTTGGGCAATAATGGATGAAAATTTCCCACCTCTTATGATAAAACTTAATATGCATATCCAAGAAGCACAAAGTAATTCAAACAATGCATTCAAATAGTCCTCTTCTGAGATAAGTATTATTCAGAATATCAAATGCCAAAGATAAAACATGAATTCTGAAAGCAGCAGTGAAAAGTGATCCATCACACCCAAAGGGCATCCAATAAGAATTAATGTGATTTCTCATCAGAAACCATGGAGGAGAGAAGGCAGTGCTATGATATATTTAAGATATTGAAAGAGAAAAACTGCAAGTCAAAAATTCTTGATATGGCAAAACTCTCCTATAATAATGAGGATGAGTTCAAAATATTCATAGTTAAACAGAAACTGATTTAGTAAACAAGAAATACTAAAGAAATACTAAATAAATACTAAACAAGAAATACTAAAGAAATACTAAAGAAATACTAATTTCGCTTTAAAGAAATACTAAAGCGAGTTATGGAGCCTGGAAGGAAAAGACAGGAGAGAGAAGTCTGGGGGAGAGTTTAGAAATGAAGAATATCAGAAAGTAAACAAATGGTGAAAAGACAGGCAAAATTATGATATACCTCATAAAAGCCAAAAGATAAAATGATAAATGTAAGTAATGTTTATACAATAATAATATTGAATGTTAATTGATCAAACACCACAATCAAAAGACACAGGCTGACACATTGGATGAAAAAACACAAACCATCTGTATGCTGACAACGAGAGACTCACCTTAAATCATGGATATAAATAGGCTTAAAGTGAAAGGTTGGAAAATGATATTACATGTAAGAAGTAACAAAAAATGAGCAGGGATGGTTATACTAATATCAAACAAAACAGAGTTTAAATTCAAAAATGTTATGAGATGCAAAATGCTATTATATATTAATAAAAAGGAAAATCTACCAAGAAAAAATAACAGTAATAAATATCTCTGCACCTAATCAGGCTGCCTCCAAAATCTATAAGACAAACTCTGGCAAAAGTGAAGGGAGAAATAGAAAACTCTACAACAATATTTGGAGATGTCAAGATGCCACTCAGTATAATAGATAGAACAACTACATAGAGGATAAAAAAGAAAGAATGCTAACCTTCTCTCCAGTCCAAAACACAGACTTGTCAAATTTTCCAGTGTTCAGGTCAAAGAGAGAATACTGAAAGCAACAAGAGAAAAGAGATCCATCACATACAAGGGAAGCTTGATAAGGTTAAGTGCTGATTTCTCATCTGAAAACATGGAAGCAAAAAGGCAGTGGTATGATATAGTTAAGGTGCTAAAAAAAAAAACTTCCAGCCAAGAATTCTCTATCCAGCAAAGCTGGCACTCAAAAGTGAGGGAGAGTTCAAAATATTCACAGATAGACAGAAGTTAAGAGAGTTTGTCAATAAGAAACTTGTCCTTTGAGAAGTACTAATGGGAGTTCTGCAGGCTGAAAGGAAAAAACAGGAGAGAGAGAGCTGGAGGAGAGTGTAAGAATAACTAAAAAGATAAAAAAAGAAAGAAAAACAATATATGGCATACATAAACCTAAAGAAAATATGGCTAATGTAAGTAATTCCTTGACAATAATAACATTGAATGTTAATTGCTTAAACACTGCAATCAAGAGACACAGACTTGTAGAATAGATAAGGAAATATGACCCATCTATATGCTGTCTACCAGAAACTCACCTTAGACTTAGGGATACAAGGACTCTGATAGTGAATGATTGGAAAACAATTTTACATGCAAATAATAACAAAAAAACAGCAGGAGTAGCTATATTAATGTCAGACAAAGTAGACTTTAAATTCAAAATTATTGTAAGAGACAAAGAATGCCACCATTTTTTAAAAATGTGGAAATCTATTAAGAGGAAATAACAATCATAAACATTTATGCACCTAACCAGGGTGCCACAAAATGCTTGAGGCAAACATGGAAAAACTAAGTGGAGAAATAGATGACTCTACAATTATATTGTGGGACTTGAATATACCATTATCATCATTAGAACATCTTGACAGAGAATCAATAAAGAAACAAAGACCTTGAAAAATACCTTAGAGGATCTGGACTTAATAGACATATACAGAACATTACACTGAAATACAGCAGGATATTCATTTTTCTAGAGTGCATATGGATCATCCTCAAGGAGACACCACATGCTAGGCCACAGAACAACTCCCAATGAATTTAGAAAGATTGAAATTATAAAAAGAAATTTCTCTGAACACAATAGAATCAAGCTGGAAATCAGTAAGGGGCTAAGAAGATTACGCACAAAGATATAGAACTTAAACACCAAACTATTAGAAAATCAGTGGGTCAAGAAGGAAAGTAAAAAAGAAATCTGTAATTACCTTAAAGCAAAGAAAATGACAACCCACCTTATAAAAATCTATGGGGTTCCACAAAGGCAGTACTGAAATGGAAATTCATAGCCATAAATGCCCATATTAAAAGAGAAAAGCAAAAATCAAGGACCAAATTGCACACCTGGAAGAATTAGAAAAAGGACAATAAACTAACTGTAAAGGAAGTAGAAAGAAGGAAATAACAAAAATTAGAGCAGAGATAAATGAAATTGAAAATAAGAAAGCACTAGAAACAATAAACCCAAAAGCTGGTTCTTTGAGAAGATTAATAAAATTGACTAAACCTTAGCTAGACTAACAAAGAAAAAAGGAGAGAAGATGCAAATACATAAAATAAGGAATGATGGGGGGATATCACCACTGATCCCACAGAAATAAAGAGTATTGTAAGAGAATACTTTGAAAAATTGCATGCCAACAAGACGGATAATTTAGAGGAAATGCAAAAATTCTTAGAAATCAGATGCACAGCCTACATTGATGAAAGAAGAAATTGATGAACTCACCAGACCAATCACAAATGAGGAGATTGATTTAGTAATTACAAAAACCTCACAAATAAGAAAAGCGTAGGACCAGTTGTCTTCACAGTTGAATTCTACCAAACATTCCAGAAAGAACTAACACCAACTCTTCCAAAAAACTGAAGTGGAAGGAACATTGCCTAACTTATTCTATGATGTCAATATCACTCTAATACCAAAGCCAAACAAAGATGCCATGAAAAAGGAAATCTATAGACCAATCTCTCTAATGAACTTAGATGCTAAAATCCTCAACAAAATACTTGTTTATCATGTTCAACAACACATCAAATGAATTATACCCCATGACCAAGTGGGTTTCATCCCTGGTATTCAAGGATGTTTCAATATAAGAAAAACAATCAATGAAATACACCACATAAAGAGATCAAAAGAAAAAATCACTGATCATCTATAGATGCAAAAAAAGCATTTGAGAAAATACAGCACCTTTTCCTGAAAAAAACACTTCAATAGATAAAAATAGAAGGAAACATCCTCAAAACGTTAAGGGTATATATGAAAAACCCACAGATAATATCAGATTCAATGGTGAGACTCTAAAAGCTTTCCCTCCAAGGTCTGGAACAAGACAAGGATGCCCACTGTCATTACTCTTATCTAATATTGTGTTAGAAGTATTTGCTCAAGCACTTAGACAAGAAAAAATATATAAAAGTAATCCAAATTGGAATGGAAGGATTAAAAATTTCCCTATTGGCAGAAGACATGATCCTATACATAGAAAGCCCTGAGAAATCTACAAAAAAGCTTCTAGAGCTTATAAATGAGTGCAGTAAAGTGGCAGGTTATAAAATCAGTGTGCAAAATCAGTAGTATTTCTTTACACCAATAATGAGCAATCTGAGGAGGAAATCAAGAAAAAAGTCTCATTTACAATAGCAACTACAAGATTCAAATACTTAGGAATAAATTTAACTAAAGATATAAATTATTTCTATGCAGAAAACTATACAGCACTGTTAAAGGAACTCAAAGAAGACCTAAATAAGTGGAAAAATATTCCCTGCTCATGAATACAAAGACTAAACATCATTAAGATATCTATGCTACCCAAACTGATTTATAGATTTAATGCAACCCTAATAAAACTTACCATAGCATATTTTTACTGAATTGGAAAAGCTAACTATGAAATTTATTTGGAAGGTCAAGAAGCCCCAAATAGCCAGGCATATTGAAAAATAAAAATGAAATCAGAGGAATCACACTACCTGACTTTAAACATACTAAAAGATACTGTGGTTAAAACTGCATGGTATTGATACAAGGGTAGACATACTGACCAATGGAACTGAATTGAGAGTTCTGATATAGATCCTCACATAAACAGTCAATTGATATTCAACTAGGTCACCAAGCCCATTCAACTGGAAGAGAGCGGCCTCTTCAACAAATGGTGCTTGGAAATTAGATATCTATAACCAAAAGATTGAGAAAGGAATACCATCTCACCCTTTCTATGAAAAACCCAAATGCCGATCAACAGATAAATGAAAAAGCAAACTCTGGTATACATACAATGGAATCTTACTCAGCTGTAAGAAGGAATGCAGTATAAACACATGGGATAACATGGATGAACCTGGAAGACCTGATGTTGAATGAAGCAAGCCAGGCACTGAAGGACAAATATTACATGACCTAACTGATATGAATTAAGCAAATTGAGCAGACACACAGAGCAAGAGTCTGGAAGATAGATTTAAAGAAGACGGAAAGGGAGTAGAAGGTTGTAAGCCAATGCTCATGTGGGCAAAGTCTATGATAAAGTGGAAGGTAATAGTTGTACAGTAGATGGGCATAACAGTGCTGCTATGATGGTATTGGGTTGGCCAATGCTGGTCCTTGAAGGAATAAGGGGGTATGGTGGTTTGCACTGTCCCTGAAACTGGGTGTGAGGGTTGGGGGAGGGAGCATATGAACTCCAGGTATTTGCAAGTATATGGTTGGAATTAAAACATGGAATGTTCTTTTGCCAAATACGGCAGGGGTGGGTTACTGGTTTAGGGTGTTGCATGTGGCGGGCATGCCAGACAGGGCACACCTGGGGCAGGCTTCTAGGGAGTTTGTGAGCATTCACCCTGTCATAGTGCATTGTATCAGTGGGTGGAAACCCACACAATGAAAAAGTGTTGGCCTCTGATCCTGGGGAGTCCTGCTATATTCTCAAGTAGACAGTTGGGAGTCTCTTGAGAGCATAGGCAGTGCCTAATAGGGAAGGACAGGCCAACATGTCAAGCCCTCAATGTTTTTGCAAGTAACTATGAATCTTCTTCAATGTATGAAGCTTAGTGTTTGCTATGGATCCTAAGGGGAGGGGGGAGGAATAGAATAGATGGAAATGGGGCATTTTGGGGGCATTTGAATTGTACTACATGATCTTGCACAGGTAGATTCAGGGCATGTTAAATCTCATCAAAATTTATAAAAGTGTATGGTCCAAAATGTAAACCATAAAATAAATCAATGACCATGGTTAGTAGCAAAACTTCAATATTTGTACATCAATAGTATTAAATATACTGTCCACATGTAAAATGTTTTAAATAGGGCAAAGGGGAAAAAGGGAGGATGTTGGGTATATGGGAATCCTCTATATTCTGTATGTGACTTTTCTGTAAACTAAAGCTTCTTTGAACATAAAATGAAAAAAAATAAGACACTTGAGGAAAAAATTGAAGAAAATGTCACTGTACATAAAAGTTGACAGATCTTACAGTGATGGAGGACATGATGTCAATTTTTAAATTTTTATTATTTTATTTTTTCTAATTTTTAATTTTTTTTTGTATTTTATTTGTTATTTTTAAAACTATCATTCATTTCCTTAATTTCATTTGGTTATATTGTTGGCTTCATTTTGGAAGAAGTTTTGGATCACAGAAGGGTTACAACTTTGGCAGGGGTGGATCATTGTTGCAAGGTGATGGGGGATGCATTGAAGGAGGTTCTCCTGAAGCATACCTATAAGGCATATGAATGAGTTCAAGTGTCTATATGGCATTGTCACAGTGGGTGGAGATCCAAACAATAACTGAAAGAATATTGAATTCTAATCCTGGGGAGTTCTGCCACATTCTCTAATGGGATATCAAGAATGCCCTGAGTACAGGAGCAGTGACTAGTGAAGGGGGATGGACCATTGATGAACCCGTGATATTGATGACTCTGTTTCTTTTGAAACTGAAACTTATCCTATCATTATAGGTTGCCTAAGAGTTAACTTCTGAGAGCCTCCTTATTGCTCAAATGTGGCCTCTAAGCCAAACTCAGCATATAAATGCATTACTTTTCTCCCAAGCATCAGACATGACTCTCAGTGATGAGCCTCCCTGGCAATGAGGGATTACTACCAAGCAGCAACTAGCAATGCAACTGGAAAAAATCCTTGACCAAAGGGGGAAATGGTAAGACTAATGAGTTTATATGGCTAAGAGAATTCAAAGTGAGTTGGGAGTTCATTCCAGAGGTTATGCTCATGCGCATCTCAGCAGGATCTCATTGACTGCCATAGTAACTATTGTCTGAAATAGCAGAGCTCCTAATAGCTCTGGAGACATCCAGACACTATAGTCAGGGATGACAGCTCAGGAATTTGGCACCCTGCCACTGGGCCCTACTTTGGAATTTATGACAGAGTTGGACTTAGTTGTGGTTTCTCTATACATGGCTCTGCTTCCCATTCTATTTGAAGGTAGAGTTAGTTCTAGAGTTGATAGGTACATGTTCTAGAGGCTTAAATCTTTGGTCTTTCCATGTGCCAGTTGGGCCCTGTATCTCAACTGATTTGCAACACCTACTCTCTAGTTCATTGGACTCATACAGGACAACTAAGAAAGAGATGATGGACAATGACCATCCCAAGGAACAGAAAGAGTTTATAACTGCAAGCAAGACAATCCCTTCCATTTGCCCCATGGGATCTAAGCTGCTTCTCAATTACTGGAGGAGTGGGCATCACCATCCCAGAAACCTCAAAATTGGGGAATGAATGATGGACTAGAATAGATTTACTGGTATTCTACTATAGACTTATTGTTATTTTAGCAATGGGAGAACATTTATTATTGATGTGGGGCAGTAGCCACTGGAGGTTCTGAGGGGTGCAAGAGGGAAAAATAGGAGTAATATGGGGGCATTTTGGGGACATTGGACATGTCCCGAATGACATTGCAATGACAGATACAAGGCATTATATATCTTGTCTTAACTTACAAAATTGTGTAGGAGAGAGTTTAAACTATAATGTAAACTATAATCCACACTTGGTGGCAATGCTCCAATATGTTTTACTAATTGTAACAAATGTACCACACTAATGAAGGATGTTGTTAATATGGGAAAGTGTGGGAAGTGTAGGGAGTGGGGCATATGAGAATCCCCTACATTTTTTATGAAACCTTTATGTAACCTAAATATCTTTAAAAATAAAAAATATATTATAAAAAAGGAAACAGTTCTTGAACAATGTGATAAAAGAGCTAGACATAACAGAGATCACTGCACCCCAAATCAGCAAGATACATATTCTTCTGAAGTGCTCATGAATCTTTCTCTTAATTTGAACACATATTCTGTCACAAAACAGGTCTCAGTAAATTTAAAAAGACTGAAATCGTATAAAGCACCTTCTCAGAGCATAATGGAAATGAAATTGGAAATCAATAATAGGCAAGAAATGGGAAAATTCACAAATATATGGAGGCTAAACAATGCATTCTTAAACAATCAGTGAGTCAAAGAATAAATTGCAAGTGTAATTAGTAAATATCTTGAGATGAATGGAAATGAAAGCACAATTTAATGAAACATAAGGGGTGCGGTGATGGCAGTGAGGAGAGGGAAATTTATAGACTTAAACACCTATATTAAAAAGGAAGAAGAGCTAAAATAAAAGACCTAAGTGGACATCTGGAGGAATTAAAAAAAGAGAAGAAAACTAATATTAAAGGAAGAAGAAGGAAAGGAATAGCAAAGATTAGAGCTGAAATAAATGAGATGGAGAACAAAAAAAATAATAGAATCAACAAAACCAATAGCTGGTTGTTTGAGAAGATCAAAAAAATCAACAAACCCTTAGCTAGACTAATAAAGAAAAACAGGAGAAAAGATGCAAATAAATAAAATTAGCGATGAAATGAGGGGCATAACTACTACCTCACAGAAATAAACAGGATCATAAGAAAATATTATGAAAAACTTTAGGCCATGTAATTAGAAAAACTAGATGAAATGGACAAACTCCTAGACAACCTAAATTTTCTGTAGAAGAAATACAAGACCTTAACAAACCAATCATAAGTAAGGGGATTGATTCAGTCATCAAAAATTTCCCAAAAAAGAAAATTCCAGGACCAGATGGATTCACACGAGTAATCTACCAAACATTTTGAGAAGAATTAATACCAATCCTACTCAAATGCTTCCAAAAAATTTAAGAGCAGGGAAAATTAACATTTTTTCTTATAAAAATATTTTTTAATGAATTGATGTATCTCAATGATGTAACATGATAGTCAATGCTATATCAAAGTAGCAAAAGGGAAGATTCCCTTTTGACAGTAGACCTGCATTCAACTTCACAAGAAATGTGTTTCTACCCAATTTGTGCTGGAAAGAAGCCACAGATAGAGTCCTGCAACCATGTGTAGTGTTGAATCTCCTCATACACGCATAGCTATAAATGAACTAAACCAGAATTCCCTGCTCTGTACAAATGCTGTGAAAAGTAATTGCACTATTGCTATAGGTCAGAGCAGTAGCTGTCTGGATATCATGTGTCAAGTGCAGGCTGTCTTTAGTATAGTACCACCACCTTCTACAATGCTACAAGCCACACACTTTCCAAAACTGATGCCTCTCTGTTAGTGTTTATCAAAAATAAAGACATTTAAAACAGTGCAAACCAGCAGCTTCTGATTCTTGAACATTCTATACTTCCAATTCACCACCTGCAAAGATAATATCTGTGTCCATTATATTATGCAAATCTTAATGAACTTATTTTTTATATCAGATTGTTTTTATCAGAGATCAGTTTGAGAACAGAATCTTTTCCTCCAGAGGCAAGGAAAAACTGTTTAAATGTTAGTTAAAATAATCTAATCTTAATATTTGAACTGTAGAGAAGTACCTCACTTGAATGAGATTTGTTAAAGGCAAAAAAAAGTCCTCATTTCCCAACCTCAGGTAAAATTAAATTGCAATAAATCTAATGTTCAGAATTTTTAACTGCTGATTGTTACTATAATTGGGTTTAGTCCACTATTTATTTTGACCAGGATCATTTACCCTATTTTTATTATACTCCAAAATGCTGCAGATGAAAGTAAATGCAACAAAGTAACAACAAAATCATTTGTGTGCTGAGTTGCTGGATTGTGGATACCCACAGAAGGGATGCTCTTGGCTATGATGCCTTTGTATTTGTTAGGACCCCAGATTTAAACCATGTACAGAGTGGATGAACTAAGAGTAACTGTAATCCACCACAGTATAAGAAGTAAAATGTCAATCAAACTGCATCAATAATATCGACTCTTCTTTTAATGACACAATTCACTACTATGGCCTTAGTGTTTTGTCCTAAATTGCATTTTTAGACCTGAACCATATATTCTCTTCTTTTTGTCACATCTCTTAAAATAAGTGCTCTACCCCCTAAAGAAGTAAGAGTAATTTGTAAAGGCTTTCCTATCTAGAAGCAGAATAGTCAAGAGCATAAGTTAGGTTAAGTGGCTTCATTTTCCTCAGGTCAATGCTTGTAACCCAAGGTTTATTTTCCCCATGAATACGGTGTGCTTTATTTGATAAAATGAAAAAAAATTAGCTTATGGAAAAGTTAAAAATGTAGTTTATTTTAGGTTATATATCTTCACATAGAGCAATAGGAAACAATTCAATCTAGAAGTTTATATAATTGTAAACTAACAATATATATAAAGCTGATGTGACTGCCTTGTGTAAGTTATTCACTACATCCAATAGTTTATGCAGGACATTCATTCTTAAGGCAGAATAATCTAATTTTATATGTAATGATGTGGTTCTTATATCCAAGTATCAAACTGTGTATAGCCTTGAGCAGATTCCTTGTAAAGGAGGATATATCTGGGGTGACATTTTCATTTGTAATCATTATGTATGCAATGTAAGAGACATACATTTAAGATAACATAATACTAATTTTAAGACACACAAATATGATTTTCAACAAGAGGCCAATGATAATAGACATTCTATTTATGAAGTGAAACTAATCCCATAAAAAACCAACAAAGTCCAACATTCTCCTAATATAGTTCCTAAAACAGTTTGAAATATCAGAGAATTACATTTATTGAGTGTGTTACAATTTAGACTCTGGTTTTTAAAGTTTAGTATAAAAGGTAGCCTGAAAGTTAAAACCAGTTGAATGTCAACTCACACTGCTACTCAGAAGGCTACAACTTAAGATATTCCTACTTCATCAACAAAATTCTGTGCAGGGAGGAAATCAATATGTATTAAAATACCCCCCCCAAGACATGTGCAAAAACACTCATCTGCACTAGCAAGAATATCTTTAATGAAAAACACCTTAATTTCAGAATCAAAGGCATCAATATCAGATACACACAAGAAAGTGCCAACCTGCTTAGGTGGATGGGTGTTTGTAATGAAACCAGCTTTTCAATGGGAACCTCAGTGGATGTGGTACTCAAAGTGGGAGAGAGAGTTAAGAGGAAATGGGTCTGGGATGTCCCCCCCTTCACTCAGACCAAGGCTCCCTGCTCCCTCAGGACTGTGCATGGCTACCTTTACCTTGCTCCGTTTGGCTCCCTGCTTCCTGGTGCCAATACCTTTAAGAACAAAAACAAACAAAAATCCAAAAGACAATCATGAGGCAGGTGACAGTGACAATAATTGTATAAGTATGTTTTGTGTGCCTATTATTTATGCTTTAGCTCTGGCAATAGTCAGAAGCGTACAAGGATCACGTGCCTAAGTTTTAAGATTTGAAGATTTTCTTCTTTTACTGTGGCAGGAGTCCATGCAAGATTTATAAACAACAACACAAAATACTGTAAACATAATTTAACAGAGTTTTGTATAAAACAGAAGTAAATATACATTTACAAGTGGATAAAAAAACAACATAGGGTGTCATCATACAAAGTTCTCCCTCCTGTGCCAAGTGACTGTTTTTATTACAAATATAAACCTGAGCTGAAACTGGGATTTGCAGGAGAGTCATCTTTGCCTATGAAATATCCAAAGGATGGTTACTATTTGCTTTTCTCTAGTGATATCCAACTGCCAGACAGTTTTGAATGTGTGACTTAGGAGCCATTTAGAGTTTGGTGTGAAGCTCAAGTCTGGAGTGCACTTCAGTTCCCACCATGGATGCAGCAGCATCCCCATTTCCTCCAGTAAGTCCTGGAGCTCTTTGCTAACACTAGACAGGAGGGCTGCAGAAGTGGGCCACTCCTTCAAGGGGCAGCTACATATAAAGAGTATACAGGAGTAGAAGTAGGCAAGTTGATTGATCCAGGAAGGAATCTCTTTCCAACACAGAATCTCTTATAAAGCTAAAGAAAAGTAATTGCAGTTTTTATGCAACAAATGATAGGCATTGCCTTTGTATTCTATACCCAGTTCTTCTATGACTTTTTTCTATATCATCTTCTAGGAAGTTAGTGCTCCCTAAAAAAACAGCATCTTTAAATGTAAATGTTTCTGCTAATTCAGAATCGTTTCCTGTGGAAATTTCAAATATTCCAAAAAAAGGTAAAGATGGCCACCATAAGGAAATTCTTTGCCATATACTTCAATTTCTGAATGAAAAACTCCAATTCCAATGGATGAGGTGTATTTGCTCATCCAGTATATGTAATAAATGTGGCGCACCACTAACTGCTTAGGCCCCATACTCCACCTATGGCTGCCTCCTTGTTCTCACTCTGTTCTGTCCCTGGGGAGCCAGAGGCCACTCCCACTCCTGCAGGCACTTGGGGGACCCCAGAGCTGGGCACTAATCTTAAGGTTAGAGCATGAGTAGGCAAAGCCACTCTGAGGGCCACAGACTGTGCCCTCTGCAGAAGGAGCTGGGTGGTTTGCAGCCACTCCATCTCAGGTGCCTCCCCTAGCCCTAACCCTTTTAATGAAGCCAACAGCACTCTAATGCCAAAGCCAGATTTTCTATTATTAGAATAGGAAATTACAGACCAATCTCTTTAATTAATATACATGCAAAAATTCTTATAAAAAGCCTTGAAAATTGAATCCAAAAGCATATTAAAAGAACTATAGACCATGATCAAGTAGGTTTTATTCCTGGTATGGAAAACTCTTTTAATAAAAGAAAATCAGTTAAGGTAATACACCACATTAACAAGTCGAAGGGGAAAAAGCTACATGATCATCTCAATTGATGCAAGCAAGTCATTTGACAAAAATCCTGCATCCTTACTTAATAAAACACTTTGAAAGATAGGAATAGAAGGAAACATCCTTAACATGATAAAGTACAATTACAAAAAACCCATAGCCAACATCTTACTCAATGGGGAAGGGTTGAAAGTTTTCCCTCTAAAATTGGGAATAAAACAAGGATGCCCAGTGTCACCACTGTTATTCAATATTGAACTAGAAGTTCCAGCCAGGTTAATTAGGCCTGCAAAAGATAAAAGGCATCCAAATTGGAAAAGAAGAAATAAAATTTTCACTATTCACAGATGACATGATTCTATATCTAGAAAACTCAAAAATATCCACAAAAAAACTAGAGCTAATAAATGATTTCATCAAAGTAACAGGATACAAGATTAGCATGCAAAAATCAGTATTGTTTTTATAAACTAGTAATGAACAATCTGTTAAGGAACTCAAGAAAAAAAATCCATTTACAATAGCAACTAAAGTAAATATCTAGAAATTATTTTGACCTGGGATGTAAAAGACCTGTACTCAGAAAGATACAAAACAGTCATAAATAAATCAAAGAAAACATAACAAATGGAAGGTCATTCTGTGTTCATGGATTGGAAGACTTGAGCACTGTGAAGATGTCAATTCAACTCAAATTGATTCACAGATTCAACACAATCACAATAAAAATTCCAATAGCCTACTTTATAGAAATAGAAAGCTCAATTATCAAATTTATTTGGAAGGGAAAGGAGCCCTAGCTAAAACACCCAAAAAAAGAAGAGAAATTTTGAAGGACTCAGGCATCCTAATATTAAGCATATTAATATTAAGCATATTAAAGTGATTAAAACGCCATGGCATTGGCATTAAGATAGACACATTGATCAATGGAATCAATTTAAACTTCAGAAATATACTCTCACTTCTGTGGTCATCTGATTTTTGACAAGTCTGCTAAGTCCAAGTTTACTGGGGCAAACAGTCTCTCCAACAAAAAGTACTGGAACAACTGGATATCCATAAATAATACAATGAAAGAAGACCCTTATTTTATTTTCTATGCTCAAATTGGATCAAAGACCAAACCATAAAAGCCAAGACCATAAAACTTATAGAAGATAATTTACAAAAACATCTTCAAGGTTTGGTGCAATGAGGTGGGTTCTTACACCTCACAGGTACAGCACAAACAAAGAAAAATAGGTAAATGGGACCTCCTCAAAATTAAATATTTTAGCATGTCAAATGAGTTTCTCAAGAGGGCAAAAAGGCAGGCTATTCACTGGGAGAAAATATTTGACATTACATATCCTATAAGGGTTTAATATCCATGATATATAAAGAGATTCTACAACTCAAGAATAAAAAGACAAATGACTCAATTAAAAAATGGACAAAAGACTTGAATAGACATTTTTCCAAAGAGTAAATACAAATGGTGAAAAAACACATGAAAAGATATACATCATCCCCAGCTGTTAGGGAAATGAAAATTAAAGTGATGAGATATCATTTCACATCTATTAGAATGGCCATTGTTTAAAAAAAGTAAACACCCCATGATCACATTAACACACTCACACTCTATAGAGGCACCCCCACACACATTACCCCACCACCGACAACCTGGGCCAGTGATCCAACACTACCACAGCTGCAACCCTTCTGCAACTCAAAATGTCACTCAAAACAAAGCCAAAAAAAAAATAACAATGATAAAATAATTAAATAATGCCAATAACAACAAAAAAATTTTAATTTTGCATTGTGATTTTCATCACCATAAGATCACTGATCTTTCATGTATGTTGACAGTTTCTTCTGTATGCTCCCCAAATGTCTTTTTTTTTTTTTCACTTTATTTTCTAAAAAATATTTAAGTTACAGAAATTCCCATAGAAAATACAGAGAATTCCCGTACATCCCACTCCTTGAATGCCCATCCTGGTGAGTCCTGCTATATCCTCTCATACAGTTGTGAGAATCTCTGGAGTACATGGGCAGTACCTAGAAAAAGATGGCAGACCACTGCAGCCAGCCCTTGATATTGATGCTGTCCACAGAAACTTGTTATTATGAAATTGAAATCTGGCCTGGTAACATATATTGCCTAAGAGTTAATTCTTGAGGGCCTCCGTGTTGCTCAAATGTGGCCTATCTCTAAGCCAAACTCAGCATATTAATTCACTCCCCAAAATGGTACATAAATCCCAGGGATGAACCTTCCTTGCACTGAGGGATTAATACTCAGCACCAGTTAATGATGCATTTGGAGAAAGACATAGACCAAAAGGGGAAATAGTAACGGCAAATGAGATTTTATGGCTAAAAGATTTCAAAGTAAGTCAGGAGGTCATTCCAGAGGTTACGCTTAGCACATCCCAGGAGGATCTCACTGTCTGCCACAGTAAACAGTGCCTGAAAAAGGAGTGCTCCAGGGAGCTCTAGAGACATCTAGACACTGCAGGCAGGTCAGAAAACCCATGGAAATCAGTTCCCCATCAGTGGGCCTTTCCTTGGGATATATGATAACCCATCTCCCCCAATGAATCAGTTATACTCATTTACAATTTTCCTACACATGGTTTTACTACCCATTTATTTGAACCTATGATTAGCACTATAGCCATTAAATGTATGTACCAGATACTTAAATCTTCCAGCTGTTCATGTATAGATTGAATCTTGAATCTCAGCAGAGTTGCAGCCAGCACCTACTCTCCAGTTCATCAGACTTGCCCAGGACAATTATCAAATGGATGATGATGGACAATGCTCAACCTAAGAAGCAGAGAATATCTTCAACTGCAAGCAAGACAGTTCCATCCATCTGCCCCATAGGATCTAAACCCCTCTCAATATAAAGCAGAATGGTCATCACAGTTCAAACATCCTCAGATTAAGGAATGAACAAACATAAGGGGGGAATGCAACTATGGACTAAAGTAGACTTATTATAATTCTACTAATGGAAGAACATGTAATATTGATATAACCAGTGGTCACCAGAAGTTCTGAGGGGAGAGAGAGGGAAGAATAGGTGTAACATGGGGCGTTTTGGAGACATTGGAATTGTTCTGCATGATATTACAATGACAGATACCAGCCTTCATACATTTTGTCAAAACTTATAAAATTGTGTGATGCAACAACAATGCTTCAATATGTGTTCATCAATTGTAACAAATGTACCACAATAATGAAATATGTAGTTAGTGGGGAGAAGTGTAGGGTGAAGAGTGAGGTATATGGGAATCTCCTATATTTTATTATTATTTTTAATTGATAATGTTACATTTGTGTAACCTAAAGGGCCTTTAAAATACAGAAAACTTATTTTAAAAAACTAAAAGTGTTGGAGAGTATGTGGTGAAATAGGAACACTTATTCACTATTGGTGGGAATGTAGAATGGTACATCACTATGAAAGACTGTTTGGTGGTTCCTATGGAAGTTAAATATAGATCTTCTATGTGATCAGCAAATACCACTGCTACATTTATACCCAGAAGTCCTGAGAGGAGGAACACAAACAGACATCTGCACAGTGATGTTGATAGTGGCATTATTCGCAATTGCCAGTAGATGGAACAACTTAGATCTCCATCAACTGATGAATAGATAAACAAATTTTGGAGTATACATATGATGGAATATTATTAGTTGTACAAAGAAATTAAGTTATGAAGCATATGACAACATGATGAACCTTGAGGAAATTTTGTTGAGTAAAGGAAGCCAGACACAAATGCACAAATATTGCATGATTTCACTATTATGAATTAAATATAATAAGTAAATTCATGGAGTTTATAGCTAGATTAGTAGTCTCCAGAAGATAGAATGAGGATAGAGCATAGAAAGCTGAGGCTTATTCTGTGCAGAATTGGTAAAAAGATGGTTTGGAAATGTTTGGAAATGGATGGAAATGTTGAAAGCACATTATAGTGTTTGTAATTAGCAACACTATATATGTGTTCGTAGTGTAAGTCTAAGGTCTTGTATATCCCTTGAAGTAAAGCTGAAATTGAACTATGGGACTGTTAGCACAGCAAATACTCTTATGGAAAATTAATATGGCTGATAGAGCATTTACGTTTTTCTCTGAAAATGAACAAATGAATGTTAATGATACAAGATGTTAATAATAGGGAGATATTTGGGCAAAAATACAACCAAGTAAGCTATGGATTTAAGGGTATAGTATTATATTAATATTCTTCCATCAATTGTAAAAAAAAGGAAGTAAACTAAGTGAGAGAAACTAGACACAAAATGTACTATATATTGTTTAATTCCTATTATACAAAATGTAAATGCAAATACATTTATAGAGACTAATATAGAGTAGTATTCTTGTATGGCAGGGGAAGGAGAGAGACATTGAGAGGTGACTTGGTAACTTTTTAAGTGGTAAGAGTTTTTTTCTTTTTGAGTAATGAAAATTCTCTAATATGAATTGTGATTATGAATACACAACTCTGAGATTATACCAAAAGCCATTGATTGTACACTTTAGATGGATTGTATATTTTATGGATATATTTCAATAAAATTTATTTTAAAAAAAGATTTGGGGCAGCACACAGATTTTAGTAAAATAGTAGTACGTGATGTGTCCACTTATGTATCACTTGAAATTACAGAGATCGAACTGTACTTCCATTGCTCAATTTCAAATGAGTCTGCAGAATGGTTATGGGGATGGGACTAAAAGATGAAACATGCCATCAACATAAAAATTGGTTTGTGATATGTTTGCATATGTCTGAGTTTGTGTGTGTTTATTTGAGGAAGGGTAGTTATTGGAAGAGAACAGGGTTCTTGTTTGAGGGGGACTTGTCAGGTTGGGGACAATGTAACAGTGGTCTATGTTGTCAGGGTGAGGCTGTGCATTTCTATTTCTCCTTGCAACAGACATTACCTTGGTCATGATGGATCCTAAGAATCTCAGCTTGCTGCTCCTTCCTAGATACAAAGTTTCTTTGAGACTGCTCTTGGTCTTTCTGCCTTGACCTACCCCATAACCACTCCCTCCCTATTTAACCCCTCCCTCTGTTTCTTCTAATTTCTAATTAAGGTGGCTAGATAAGCCCTTGTATGTGAATTTCTATATGCATGAAAATAAAGGATGGAGAACATCTTTGCCGTCTGTCTCCCAAAGATATTTTTTTCACTCTGACTTCCAGATCTAAAGGTTTTATAAATTAAATGCAGAAGTATTCTGAAAACCAAATATTTCTTTTCCTTTCACTTTCCTTTCCTTCGTTATACTCTGAGACTAATAAAAGAAAGGTAAGGGGAAAATGCAGGGTGAAAGAAATAAAAACTCACTGAAATGATATATATTCATAGTTATTAACAAGTTTAAAAATTGATAGTAAAAATAAGATTGTAGCAATTGTATAAAGAAAACACTAAGGAAAAATATAGGAGGGTTTATGTAAATATGAATATATGATATTTCTGTGAATATGAAGGAGCAAAAAATTCAACATCATAAATTAATCTATAATTTTGTCTCATGCAATAAATCTCTATAATTACTTTCCCTCTATTATTAAGAATATTTTATGATGCATTATTGGACTCCTCTGAATGGCTAAATACACTAAATATGAGAAAAATTCTTAAAGATACTGGAGTGTGACTATCTCTTCGAACTTTTAATTATTTCTAAGTACATTAAAGACAGAAAACATATCAGATATACTGTCCTGCTTGGTACTATTCAGGGGTTAATTCTTGTAAACCTGAATCAAATTTATTTGACTTTGAATCCCTGTAGCATCAGAGCTCATCCCTCCTGCTGCTGCACCACTGATTGAATGATCCTGGAGATGTCCAGACCACTCCAGCCACAGTCCTGGGCTGTATGAGGAATAGTGGGTAGAAAGGATCATTGAAAAAGGTGGATTTCGAACTCTAGTTCAGCCAGGTTTTTCTTGTGGTGACCACCTTCTCTTTTTAGATCCTTGAGATTCCATTCAATCCAGAGAAATGCCACTTTTTAAACTTTTTCTAATTCTTAAACTTTTTACTCATGAGTACCAATTTGCCTTTGATTGAAGGAAATCATTCTCTTCAACTTTTATGCAGGGTTTTGACCACCTTCCTGAAGGAGCCAAGATATTATTTATATATAAGTATTTTATTTATATAAACTTTGGGAAATTTCTGCTCTCTTTCAAAATGGTATATTCCCTCTTCCATTGATTTCCACAAAGTTGCATTTCTTATTCTCAATAGAGTCCAGGCAATATTTAGAGATTCAGTTGAAGATTTGAATCTCAAATTCAAGCTATGTATTTTCAACATAATTAGAACCAGAACACACCAACCCTTGAGCTGTGACCAACTCAGGCACTACTAACCCCACAGAAAACCTCAGAACTCCAAGCTGTGCTGTGTCATTACCCATTCTCCCATCTGATCATTTCAGAGCTTAGCACAGGGCTGATGGCATTAGTGTGACTGCATGCCCATGTCTCTTGGTAAGGCTGCATCTTCTGGGATCTAAGTCTCATTTTGCCATCTGAAATCCTGATCCTGTCTACGAATGTCAAAGAAATGTCCTCTCCTAAGGACAATCACCCCCTATCATGTTTTGTCAGAACAGGTGAGCAGAACAAGATAGCTCTCTTTCCCAAAATCATGGGAGGGGAAGTGGCCTGGTACCAACCAACTACTTCTGTTGATTGACAAATTAGGGTAGCTGGATTCCAGTCCTGAGCACAGCTGAAGTTTCAACCTGCCCAAGCCACACAAAAAAATGAGCAGTATCTACCCCCAGCAGGAGTTGAAACAGGGGTGATTGAAAAACAATTTGAAAGATATAAATATGAATACCCAAGAAGGACAATGCACCCAAAACAGAATTAATCTGAATAGATCTACACTAGGACACCTAATATTCAGAATATCAAATGCCAGAGATACAGAGAATTATGATCCAAAATGGTGGAGTAGGGAATGGCAGGCTGTACTCCTCCTCCAGAAATTGCAGGAAAGTAGAAAGTTTTACTTGACAGAAGGGAAGCCATGGCACCATGGAGGCAGCTGGAGAAGTCAGCTAGAGATTGGGGAGCTAGTTGGATGGGGTAAAGAGAAGCTGTGGGAGATAGAGTATGTATGCCAGCAGAAAGCTAGCTCAGAGGGATAGGAAAGTGAGGGAAGTGACTTGGCTGGAATCCAGCACTCAGCTGTCATTGAGAATGAACAAAACCCCCTGGGGCCAGGGGTGCATCCTGGTACCCAGCAGGCTCTTGAGGTCAGGGAGCTTCAGGGCAAAACAGATTTTGGACCAGCACCCTGCTTGCTCAGTGAGAGAGAGGAGTAGGGAGGAGGGGAGATACGGTGGGTAGAACAGAAAAAATAAAATAAAATGAAAAATACCAGTGCTGAAGTGACTCCAGGGAGAGGGGAGGTGGAAGGTAATCAAGCAGGCTGTCAAACTCACCTGCCCTGGGAGAAAAAGGAACTGTGTCAATGAGGAGGCGGGCTGAGAGGTGCCTAACAGCCAAGGAGACAGTCAGCAAATCATCAGAAACCCAACTGGCTGCATATAAATGAGGGTGGGGAGAGGCAGCCCAGGAGCTGTCAGGTGCCTAGCCAACCCTGAAGAGAATGGATCCAGAGAGAAATCCAGCAGGATGTCAGGCACCCAGCTGGCTCCCTGGGGAAAGAGGAGTTGAGAGACAAGCAGCCATGTGGCAAGGATACTAGACTGAGACTTTTTAGGTTTTTTATTTGCCATTTTATTTTTTATATTTATTCTTTATTCTGTATACCCAGGTAACTCACCTGTGGATGGTGGGCTGCAGAGTGATTAATTGAGGAGCACTGGCAGCCTGAGACATTTGCTACTGTCCTGAAAGGGAGGCCTGTTTTTTCCATTTTCCCCCTTTAGTTTCTTTTTTCCTTTTCCTTCTTTTCTCTCCTTTTTTCCTCCTTATTTTCTCTCTTTTATTTCTTTAATTTTTCCCTCTTCTGTTGCTTTTCTCTCATCCTACCTTCTCTTGTTTGGCCTTCATTTTTTCTTCTTCTCATCTTTCAGGTATTTTATTTTATTCTATTTTTCCCTCTTCCTCTTATTTAATCTATCTTTTTTATTCTCATTCCTTTTTATTTTTTTATGATTTTTCACTAATTACTTATTTTTTTCCTGGTTCTTTTATGTTTCCTTTACCACATTAAAAAAAAAATTCTTTTTCTCTTCTTCTTTCTTTACCTTTCCATGGACTTAATGTTTTGGGGAGTTATGTGGAAAATTACAAGGATATAGAGTAAGTGGAAACAAGTGTCAGAGAAGACCCTTAACATAAAACAAAATAAAATAAAACACTAGAGTAGAAAGAGAAGTTAACCAATTGAATAAGCCCATCAAGATAAATCATGCCTTGACACCAGCAAAAAATTACAAACCACACAAAGGAAACAGGAAGACTTGGCTCAGTCTAATGAAGAAAAAATCCCAAAAACTAAAAAGCAAGAGAAGGTACAGAACATGAAAAAATTAATCAAGGATTTCCAAACAAATGTCATGAATTAATTTAATGAAGTGAAGGAAGAGATAAAGGATATTAAGAAGAAACTACGGGAACATACAGAAGAAATTGTAAACATACATAAAAAGATAACAGATTTGAAGATGATGAAAGGTATAATGCAGGAAATTAAAAATATGCTGGAAGCAAATAACAGAAGATTTGAACAGACAGAGGAATGAATTAGTGACATTGAAGATAGAATACCTGAAATCACACAGATAGTAGAAATGATAGACAAAAAGATAGAAAAAAATCAACTGAGACTCAGGAAATTGAATGACAACAAGAAATACACCAACATACACATTATAGGCATCCCATTATAGGACATAAGAGAGGAAAGAGGGCAGAAGGAGTGTTTGAAGAAATAATGGCTGAAAATTTCCAACTCTTTTGAGCAACATGGATGTACACATCCAGAAAATGCAGCACACTCCAAACAGTATACATCCTAACAAGCCTACCCTGAGACACATACTAGTCAAATCTTAAAATGCTCAAGACAAAGAGAATTCTGAAAGCAACAAGTGGAAAGAGATCCATCACATATAAGGGAACTTTGATTAGATTAAGTGCTGATTTCTCATCTGAAACTATGCAGATGAGAAGGCAGTGGTATGATATAGTTACGGTGGTAAAAAAATAAGCAAACAAACTGGAAGCCAAGAATTTTATATCCAGGAAAACTGGCATTCAAAATTGAGGTGGTGTTCAAAATATTCACAGAAAAATAAAACTTAAGAGAGTTTATCAAAAACAGTACCTGCCTTCAAGATATACTACAGGGAGTTCAGCAGGTTGAAAGGGAAAAAAATCAGGAGGGAGAGAGAGAAGAATATAGAAAGGAAGATTATTACTAATAATTATTTAATGGGTAAAAAGGTAAATAAAAACAAAATATGATGTATATAAACCTGAAGATAAATGGCTAATGTAAGGACTTCCTTGAGAGTAGTAACATTGAATGTTAATGGATTAAACTCTTCAATCAAAAGACACAGATTGTCAGAATGGATAAGGAAATACAACTCATCTTTATGCTATCTACAACAAGCTTATCTTAGACCCAGGGATGCAAGTCGGTTGCAAGTGAAAGGTTGGAAAATGATTTTACATGCAAACAATAACCATAAAAGGGTGGGAATAGTTATACTAATATTGGACAAAATAGTCTTTAGATGCAAAAGTATTCTAAGAGGCAAAGCAGGACACTATATATTAATAAAAGGATTAATTTGTCAAGAAGAAAAAGCAATCATAAATATTTATGCACCTAACAAGTGTGAAAATACGTGAGACAAACAATGGAAAAAATAAGGGGAGAAATAGATGCCTCTACAATTACAGTGGGCAAATTTAATACACTATTATTACCACTATACAGAACATCTCAACAGAGGGCTAATAAAGAAACAGAGACCTTGAATAATACATTAGAGGAATTAAACCTGATAAACATAAACAGAACATTACACACAAACCAAGCAGGATATACATTCTACTCATGCACATATGGATCATTATCCAGGATATCTGTGACCACATTCTAGGTCACAGAACAAGTCTCAATGATTTCAGACAGTTTGAAATCATACAAAGTAATTTTTCTGACCTCAATGAATGAAGCTGGAAGTGAATAAGGGCAGTGAACAAGAATAGGCACAAAGATATGGAAGTTAAGCAATACAGTTTTAAACAATCATGGATCAAAGAGGAACTTGCAAAAGAAATAAGTAACTACCTCAAAATGAATGAAAAACTTTTCTAAACCAATGGAAAACAGATAAATCTGGGCTGAGAGGGAAATTTCTAGCCACAAATGCTTATATTGATAAAGAAGAATTAGCAAATATCAAAGACCTAACTGCAAGCATGGAGGAACTAGAAAAAGAACAAACTAAACTCAAAGCAAGAAGAAAGAAGAAAATCACAAAGATTACAGAAGAACTAAATGAAATTGAGAATTTTAAAAAAGCTAGAAAAATTTAACAAAATCAAAAGATGGTTCTTTGAGAAGTTTAATAAAATTGACCAACCCTTAGTTAGTCTAACAATAAAAAGAAGCAAATAAATAAAATAAAAAATAAAACAGGGAGCATCACCACTGATCCCACAGGAATAAAGTATGTAATAAGATATTTTTGAAAAATAGTATGCAAACACATGGATGACTTAGATGAAATGGACAAATTTCTAGAAAAACACAAGCAACTTACAATGACAAAAGAAGAAATAGAAGAACTCAACAGACCAATCACAAGTAGCAAGATTGAATTAGTCATCCAAAACCTCCCAAGAAAGTAAAGCTCAGGACCAGATGGCTTCATGGGTTAATTCTACCAAATGTTCCAGAAAAAGCTAACATCAATCCTGCTTAAAATCTTCCAGAAAATAAAAGTGGAGGGAACATTAGCAAACTCATTCTATGATGTCAACTTTACCCCTACCAAAGCCACATAAAGAGTCCATAAGGAAAGAAAACTAGAGACCAATCTCAATAATTAACTTACACGCTAAAATTCTCAACAAAATACTTGATAATTGTATTCAACAAAATGAATTATAAACCATGACCAAGTGAGTTTTAACCCTGGTGTGCAAGGATGGTTCAACTCAAGAAAATCAATCAATGTAATATACTACATTAATGGATTGAAAGAAAAAAATCACATGATCATTTCTATTGATGCAGAAAAACTATTTGACAAAATACATTATCCTTTCTTGATAAAAAAAAAAAAACACTTCAAAAGATAGGAATAGAAGGAAACTTCCTCAACATGATAAAGGATATATATGAAAATCCCTCAGCTAACATCATACTCAATGGTAAAATGCTAGAGACTTTTCATCTAAGATCATGAGCAATACAAAGATGCTCACTGTCACTGCTTTTATTTAACATTGTGTTAGAAGTATAAGGTCCACCACTTATGCAAAAAAAGATATAAAATGCATCCAAATTGGAAAGGAAGAAGAAAATTTTTATTATTTCAGATGACATGATCCTATACAAAGAAAGCCCCCAAAAACCTACAACAAAGCTTCTAGAGCTGATAAATGAGTTTAGTAAAGTGGCAGGATAAAGATCAATATGCAAAAATCAGTAGCATTTCTGTACCCTAAGCATGCACAATATGAGGAAGAAATAAAAAAAAAAATTCCATTTACAATAGCAACTTAAAAAATCAAATATTTAGGAATTAACTTATTAAAATTTATAAAGAACTTGTACACAGAAAACTACACAACATTGTTAAAGGAAATAACAGAAGACCTAAACAAATGGAAGAATATTCCATGTTCATGGATTGGTCATTAGGATGTCCATCTTACCCAAATTGTTTTATGGTTTAATGAAAAGCAATAAAAATTACAACAGTATTTATTTACCAAACTGGAAAAGCCAATTATGAAATTTATTTGGAAGGGCAAGGGGCCCCAAATAGCCAAAAATGTACTGAAAAAGGAAAACAAAATTGGAGGAATCATACTATCTGACTTTAAAGCATAATACAAAGCTACAGTGGTCAAAACTGCATGGTATTGGCACAAAGATAGACATACTGACCAACGGAACTGAATTGAGAGTTCTGAAGTAAATCTTCACCTATATAGTCAACTGATCTTCAACAAGGCCACCAAGCCCACTCAACTGGGACAAAATGGCTTTTTCAACAAATGGTGCTGGAAGAACTGGATATCCATAACAAAAGAATGAGAGAAGATCACCATCCCATGCCCTATACCAAAATTAACTCAAGTTGAGTCAAAGACCTATACATAAGAGCCAAAACCATAAAGCTCCTAGGAGATAATATATGGAAGAATCCATGAGTTCATATAGGAGGAAATGGTTCCATAAACTCTATATCCAAAGCACAAGCAATTAAAGTAAAGAGAGATAAATGGAACCTCCTCCAAATTAGAAGTTTTGTGCTTCAAAGGAATTTGTCAAGAAAGTAAAAAAGTAACTTACAAAGTGGGAGAAAATATTTGGGAATCACTTCTCTGTTAAGTGTCTACATCAAGCATATATAAAGAAATCCTACATATTGAAAATAAAAAGACAACCCATTTTAAAAATGGGAAAGTTATTTGAATGGACACTTTTCAAAAGAGGAAACATGGCTAAAGAGCATGTGAAATGATGCTTAACATCACTAGCTATTAAGGAAATGCAAATCAAAACTACAGTGAGATATTACCTTACACCTATTAAATGGGTGGCTACTAAAAAAAAAGAGAGAACTACAAATGTTGGAGAGGATGTGGAGGAAAGGTAACCCTCATCCTCTGCTAGTGGAAATGTTGAACAGTGCAGCATTGTGGAGGATAGTTTAGTGGTTCCTCAGGAAGCTTACTATAGAATTGGCATATGATCCAGCAATCCCACTGCTGGGTATATCCCACAAGAATTAAAAGCAGGAACATAAACACATATAGATAAATCAGTGTACATAGTGGCATTATTCACTATTGCTGATATTTGGAAGCAATACAAGTGCCCATCAACAGATAAGCAAAATGTGGCATATACATAAAATGGAATATTATTCTGCTGTAAGAAGGAATGAAGTATTGACACACACAGTGACATGGATGAAACTTAAAGACCTTATGTTGAGTGAAGTAAGCCATTCATTAAAGAACAAACATTACATAACCTCACTGATATGACCTTAGGGTACTGAGCAGACTCACAGAGCTACAATCTGGAAGATAGTATATCAGGAGACAGAAAGGATGTAGAGTGTGGTGAGCTGATGTTCAATCTAAGCAGAACCTATGATACAGTGGAAAGGGGTGGTTTGGAAGTGGATGCGGTGATGGTGGTTTAAGGATGTGAGTTTGACAGTCCTGGAATGGGAGGGTGAGCAGAGTATGGAGTTGGGTTGGACTATCCATGGAACTGAGGGAAGGGATGAAGGAAGGAACAGGTGAATTCTGGGTATTTGTAGGTCTGTGGTTGAAACTAAAATTTTGGGGAAGTGCTTTTAGCAAATGTGCCAGGGGAGGGTTACTAGTGCAGGTTTTCAATGGAGGAGGTATATGCAGGTGTGCCCCTGGGGCAAGCCTCTATGGAATATGAGTGTATTCATCCTGTCATAAGTTATCTCATTGGGTGGAGACCCACACAAAAATTAAGGAAATATTAAACTCCCATCCTGGGGAGTCCTGCTACTTTCTCAAATAGAAGGCAAAGAATCTCTAAAGTACGTAGGCAGTGCCTAATAAAAGAAAACAGACCAGTATGGCAAGCCCTAAATATTAATGCATGTAACTATGAACCTTATTCTTGAAAATTTGAAACATAGTTGTTACCATAGGTTCTGAGGTGAGGGGTAGGGAAGAATAGGTAGAACAGAGGGGCATTTTTAGAGCAATGTAATTATTCTGAATGATTTTCTCAAAATCTATAAAATTGTCCAGTGTAAAGTGTAAACCACAATGTAAACCACTGACCATGGTTAGTACCAATGCTTCAATATCTGTTCATCAATTTTAACAAGTGTACCATGCTCATGTAAGATGTTATTAATAGGGTAAAATGTGAGAAGGGTGGGGTATATGGGAATCTCTGATATTTTCAATATGACTTTCCTGTAACCTAAAACTTCTTAAAAATAAAGTTAAGAAAAAGAAGACACTGGGGGAACATACAAAAAAATGAAAAAAATATATAAATGATAGCAGACCTTACATTGATGAAGGGTACAAAGCAAAAAATAATTGGCTTTGTTTTGGGGAAGGTTTTAGATTACAGAAAAGTTACAACTATGACAGGGAGGATCACAGATGCAGGGTTTTAGTGTCAGGGAGATGTATGGGGAAGCTTGCCCCCAGGAAATGCTTCTATGGAATATGAATGTGTTCATGTGTTCATGGGGTGTTAACTCAGTGGGTGCAGACCCACACAATAACCAACAAAATATTAAATTCCCATCCTGGGGAGTCTTGCTACATTCTCTAATAGAGTCACAAAAATGTCTAGAGTACATAGGGAATGCCTATTGAAAGAGGACAGACCAATACGCTAGGGCCTTGATATTAATGATTGTACTTATGAATCTTATCCTTGTAAAATTGAAACTTATCCTGGTAATATCTATTGCCTAAGAGTTACCTCCTGAAAACCTCCTTGTTACTCAAAGGTGGCATCTCTTTAAGCCAAGTTCAGCATATAAACTCCACTACCTTCCCAGTGGTGTGGGACATGACTCCCAGGTTTGAGTCTCCCTAGCACCAGGTGATTATTAGCAATTGCCAACCAGTGATGCATTTGGAAAAAGCCCTTGACCAAGAGAGGGAAATATTGAATACTAATGTGTTTTGATGGTTAAGAGATTTCCAAGTGAGTCAGGAGATCATTCCAGAGGTCATGCTTATTCACTTCCCAGGCGGATCTCACTAAATGTCACAGTAAACAAGTCTTAAACAGGAGTGTTTCTGAGGGCTCTAGAGACAACTGGACACTCTAGGCAAGGCACCCCTCCCCATTAAATCAGCAGTCCACTATTGGGCCTTACCTTAGAATATATGATAACTTATTTCCCAACTGTAACAGAGTTAGGCTCATTGATAATTTCCCTATAGGTTATTATTCTACCCCTTTTATTTGAATCTATAATTAGCACTATATTCATTAATATATGCCCCAGAGACCTAAATCTTTGTTCTGTTCATATGCTGATTGAGCTCTGAATCTCAGCGTTGTTGCAGCCAACACCTACTCAGCAGTTCATCAGACTCTCCCAAGAAAACTAATGAAATGACGACAATGGATATCCCCCATCCCAAAAAGTAAATAGTATCTACAATTGCAAGTAAAACAGTTCGTTTAATCTGGCCCAGAATATCTAAGCACCCTCTCAATCTGAAGTAAAGCATGTATCACCATCCCCAAATCCTCAAGGTTGAGTAATGAACTAACAGAAGTTTGGAATGCAACCATGGACCAGAGTACACTTATTATTGTAGTAACAGAAGAACTTGTAACATCATATAATAATAGTAGTTACCAGAGGATCTGAAGTGGGGACAGGGAAGAATAGGTGGAACACAGGGCAATTTTAAGGTATTGGAATTGTTCTGAATGATATTGCAATGATGGATACAGACCATTATACATTTTGTAAAACCTATAAAATTATACAATGCAAAGTATAAACCATAATATAAACTATAGACCATGGTTAGTAGCAATGCTTCAATATTTGTTCAATTGTAAGAAAAGTACCACACCTAATATAAGGTGCTATTAATAGTGGAAAATGAAAGGAGGTGGGAATGAGATATATGGGAATCCCCTATATTTTCTTATATATATATATATATGGAGGGGACAGTTTCTTTTATTTCTTATAATTTTTTTTAAATACTTAGATTACATAAATGTTACACAAAAAATATAGGGATTCCCATTTACCCCACTCCCCAACCTTCCACACCCTGCCACATAAACAACATCCTTTATTAGTACTTTCATTACAACTGATAAATACATCCTGGGGCTTTGCCACTGAGCATGGACCATAGTTCACATTGTAGTCTACACTCACTCCCACACAGTTCTGCATGTTATGTGACTATACAAAAAGGCCTATATCTGTCATTGCAATGTCAATTCCCAAGCCCTGAAAAAGCCCCCACATTACAACTGTTTTTCCCTCTCCCTGCCTCCAGAGCCTCCAGTGGTCACTGCCTCCACATCAATGTTGTAATTTCTTCCATTGCTAGAATCACAAGTCTATTGTAGAATACCAGTAAGTCCACTCTAGTCCATAGTTCATTGCCCAATCCTGGTGATTTTGGGATGGTGATGTCTACTCCACCTGTAATTGAGAGGAGGCTTCAAACCCATACAGCTGATGGATGGGACTCTCTTGCTTGCAGTTGTAGGCTGTCTCATTTCTTTGGTATGGTGGTTGTCAATCCTCACCTCCTTGTTAGTTGTCCTGGGTGTGTTCAAAGAACTGGAGAGGAGGTGTTGCAACTCCGCTAAGGTTCTGGGCCCAGCTGGCACACAGACACCCCAAAGTCTCCAGTCTCTTGGACATACACCTACAAACTCCAGCACCAAGTATAAGTTTAAATAGAAGGGACAGATGAGCCATGTGTAAGGAAGCCATAACTGAGTACAAATTTATCACTCTCAGGAGCACAAACTCTAAAGTAAGGCCCACTGGAAAGGCACCAACTCTGGAGCTATGTGCCCTGACCATAGGACCTGGGTGTCTCCAGAGCCCTCATGAGTTCCACTATTTGAGGTAGTATCCACTTTGGCAGACTATGAGATCTTGCTGAGACTCGCATAAGGGTTACCTCAGTGATGACCCCCCAACTCACTTTGAAGTCTCTCAGCCATAGAAACTCATTTGTCTTTTTTTTTTTTAATTGTTTTTTATTGTGGGTAAAAATCAAATTTTTCACAATACATACCAATATTTGTAAAATGATATATAAATATATATGCATATATGTGCATTTGTTTACATAAATGTTATTTGTTATATATATATATATATATTTTTTTTTTAAGGTGCTTAGATTACCTAAATATTACCCAGAAATTACAGGGATTCCCATGTTCCCCACCGCCAACACCTCCAACAACATCCCACACCTTTTCCTTTTATTTGAGTTTTTTTAGAGTTGCTTTGCTGGTTGGTGCTTTGTAGCTATCCTTCAGTGCCAGGGAGGCTCATCCCTGGGTCATGTCCCATGCTAGGGGGAAGATAATACATTTATATGCTGAGTGGCTTAGAGAAAGGCCACAGTTGAGCAACAAGGAGGCTCTCAGGAGGCAACTCTTAGGAACCCCATAACACTAGATTATGTTTCAATTTCAAGAGCAAAGGCTCATAAGCATAGTCATCAATATCAGGGGCCTATCAATGGATCATCCTTCTTCACCAGTCATTGCCCGTGCACTTGGTTGACTGCTGCTGCTTCATTAGTGAATGTGGCAGAGCTCTCCAGGATGGGAATTCAATATTCTCTCAGTTATTGTGTGTCTGCACCCACTGTGACAATGCCCCGTGAACATTTGAACATAATTTTATATCTTATATTTATGCCCAGGTGAACTTCATCCCACGTATCCCTGATCACTGACATGCCACACCAATGATCCTCTCCTGCCCCAATTGTAAACTTTCTGTGATCCAAAGCTTCTTCAAAAATGAAGCCAATAAAATAACAAATACAATTAATAGGAATATGAAATAATGATAGTTTTAAATATAAGAAATACAATACATAAGGAATTTTAAAAACTAAAAATAAAGTCATATTAAAAGATTGGAATATTAAAAATTGATGAGAAATCTTTTCTAAAAATTTTGTCATTTTGCCTTTCATCACTCTAATATCTGGTGTCCTATATGTACAGTGGCGTATTCTTCCATTTATTCCCCAGTGTCTTACTTTTTCTCATTTTGTTTTCAAAGAAGTTTTAGGTCACAGTAGAGAACACAGGGAAATCCCATATACCCAACATCTTCCCCTTTTCTCCTTTCCCATATTAATACCTTTTTATATGTGGATGGTACCTTTACTACAACTGATATACAAATAGGGAAATATAGCTACTAACCATAGTCAATGGTTTACATTATGGTTTACATTTTGGACGATAAGCTTTTATAAATTTTGTTGATATTTAACATGACATCTGTCCATCATTGCAAGATCATGTAGAATACTTCCATTGCTGACTAAATATCCCCTGTTAGATATATTCTATTCCTCCCTCACCCTCCCCTCAGGGCCCATGTTGACCATCTGGCTTCACTCCTTAGATGACAAGATTCATAGTTACTTACAACACTGAGGTCTTGACACACTGGTTTGTCCTCCTCTATTAGGAACCACCCATGCTCTTGAGAGACTCCTGCACCTCTGTTTGTGAACAAATTGGTCTTCACCAGGATGGGAGTCCAATTGCTTCCCACTCATTATGTGAGTCCTCACCCACTGATACAACACTTTATGACAAAATGATCACTCACACACTCCTTTGAAGCTTGCTCCAGGTACACCCTGTCCCAACTGCCCCACCCCCATCCAACACTCTAAACCAGTAACCCTTCCTTGTCATATTGCCATAAGAGCATTCCCAAATTTGTGCTTTCAACTACATCAATGCCAATCCCTAGTGTTCACTTGGTCCCTCTCCCAACCCTCACCCAAGTTTTCTGGCCTTCCAACCCACCCTCCCCAATATACCAACCTATCAAACCTGCACCACCCAACCCAATAATATCACTATCCACCTGTCATGTTGCTTCAATGTGCAACTACATCCTTTCACCTTAGCATAGATTACATCCACATGGGCAGGGCTCACAACCTTCTTCTCCCTTTCTTTTTCCTGTAAACCAATCTTCCAGACAATAGCTCTCTGAGTCTTTTCAAGTTGCATAATTCATAGCAGTGAGGTCATGTAATGTTCATTCTTCAACGCATGGCTAGCATCACTCAACATAAGGTCCACAAGATTCATCCATGTTATCCCATGTGTTAGCACTTTATTCCTTCTTATAGCTGAGTAATATTCCATTGTATGTATGTACCACATTTTGTTTATCCATTCATCTGTTGATGGGCACTTGTTTTGATTCCAACTTTTGGCAATAGTGAATAATGTTGGCATAAACCTTGGTGTGCATATATCTGTTCATGTCTTTGCTTTTAATTCTTTTGGGTATATACACAGCAGTGCAATTCCTGGATCATATGGCAGTTCTATAATTAATTTTGACTGTCCTCCACAATGGCTGGACCATTCTACATTCTCACCAGCAGTGGATGAGGGTTCCCGTTCCTCCACATCCTCTCCAACACTTATAGTCTTCTGTTTTCTTAACAATCACCAGTCTAATGGATATAAGATGGTATGTCATTTTAGTTTAGATTTGCATTTCCCTAATAGCTAGTGATGTTGCATATCTCTTCATGTGCCTTTTAGCCATTTGTATTTCTTCCTTGGAGAAGTGTCTTTTCAAGTTTTTTGCTCATTTTTTAAAATGGGCTGCTTGTCTTTTTATTTTCAAGGTGTAGGATTTCTTTATATATGCTGGATATTAGGCTCATATCAGATGTATGGGTGACTAATATATTCTTTTTACTTTCTTGATAATGTCCTTTGAGATGCAAAAGTTTTTAATTTTGAGGAGATCCCATTTCTCTATTTTTTTCTTTCACTGCTCATGCTTTGGTTGTGAAGTTCATGAAACCATGTTCTTTTACAAGGTCCTGTAGATGCCTCCCTACATTATCTTCCAAGGTCTTTATGGTCTTGGCTCTTATATTTAGATCTTTCATCTATCTTGACTTGATTTTTCTATGAGATGTGAGATGGTGTTCCTCTCTCATTCTTTTGGATATGGATACCCAGTTCTTCAAGCACCATTGTTGAAAAGGCCATTCTCTCCCAATTGAGTGGGCTTGATGGCCTTGTCAAATAGCAGATGACTTTATATGTGAGAATCTATATCAGAACTCTCAATTCGGTTCCATTGGTCAGTGTGTCTATCCTTGTGCCAATACCATGCAGTTTTGACCACTGTAACTTTGTAGTATGTTTTAAAGTCAGGTAATGTGATTCCACCAATTAAAATTTTCTTTTTCAATATGACTTTGGTTATTCAGGGCCTCTTACCCTTCAAAATAAATTTTGTAGTTAAGTTTTCCAATTCAATGAAAAATGATGTGTTGATTTTTATTGGGATTGCATTAAATCTGTAGATTAGATTGGATAGGATATAAATCTTAATGATGCTTAGTCTTCCTATCCATGAATAGGTAATATTTTACCATTTATTTAAGTCTCCTTTGATTTCCTTTATCAGTGTTGTGTAGTTTTCTGCGTATAAGTCATTTACATACTTATTTAAATTTTTTTCCTAGTTATTTGATTCTTTTAGTTACTACCATAAAAGGTATTTTTTTCTTGATTTCCTCATCAGATTGCTCATTATTGGTGTACAGAAATACTACTGATTTTTGAGCTTTGATCTTATATCCTGGGGCTTTACTGAACTCATTTATAAGTTCTAGAAACTTTATTGTAGATTTCTCAGGGCTTTCTACGTATAGGATCAGGTTGTCTGCAAATAAATAAATTTTTACTTCTTCCTTTCCAATTTGGATGCTTTTTTATCTTTTACTTGCCTCAGTGCTTGAGCAAGTACTTCTAAGACAATGCTAAATAAGAGCAGTACTAGTGGGCATCTTTGTCTTTATCCCAATATTAAATCATTTCACCATTGTATATTTTGTTACTTCTGGGTTTTTCATATATACCTTTTATCATATTCAGAAAGTTTTCTTCTATTCCTATCTTTTGCTGTGTTTTCACCAGGAAGGGGTGCTATATTTTGTCAAATGCTTTTTCTACATCTATGTAAATGATCATGTGAATTTTTTCTTTCCATTTGTTTATGTGGTATATTGATTTTCTTATGTTGAACCATCCTTGCATACTCTGGGTGAACCCCCTTGGTCTTGGTGTATAATTAGTTTGATGTGTTGTTGAATGTGATTATCAAGTATTTTGTTGAGGATTTTAGCATCTAGGTTCAATGGAGAGATTGGTCTGTAATTTTCCGTACTTGTGGCATCTCTGGCTTTGGTATTAGGGTAATGTTGACATCATATTATGAGTTTGACAGTGATCCTTCTTCTTCTATGTTTTGGAAGAATATCAGCAGGATTGGTCTTAGTTCTTTCTGGAATGTTTGGTAGAATTCACCTGTGAAGCCGTCTTTTCCTGGGCTCTTAGTTGGGAGTGTTTTGGTGATTGATTCTCTACTTATAATTGGTCTGTTGAGTTTATCAAATTCTTTGTTCATCAATGTAGGCTGCTTGTGTGTTTCTAGGAAATTGTGCATTTCCTCAAATTATCCTTCTTGTTGCCATTTAAGTTTTCAAAATATCCTTTTATGATGCTATTTATTTCTGTGGGGTCATTGGTGATAACCCCTTTGTTATTTCTTATTTTGTGTATTTGCATATTCTCTCTTTTTTTCTTTGTTAGTCTGGCTATGGCTTTGTCAATCTTACTGATCTTCTCAAAGGACCAGCTTTTGGTTTTATTTTTTTTAGTGTTTTCTTATTTTCTGTTTCATTTAGTTCTGCTCTAAACTTTGTTATTTCCTTCTTTCTACTTCCTCTGGGGTTAGTTTGTTGTTCTTTTTCTAATCCCTCCAGGGGTGTTGTTAAGTCTTTGATTTTAGCTCTTTCTTTTTTTTTTTTTTTGATATATGCATTTATGGCTATGAATTTTCCTCTCAGTACAGCTTTTGCTGCAGCCCCTAGGTTTTGGTATGTTGTGTTTTCATTTTCCTTCATTTCAAGGTAGTTACTGATTTCTTTTGAGATTTCCATCTTGACCCACTGTATTTCTAAGAGTGTGTTGTTTAGCCTCCATATCTTTGTGCCATTCTGGTTCACTGGCACTTACTGATTTCCAAATTCATTTCATTGTGGTCAGAGAAATTACTTTGTATAATCTCAATCTTTCTGAATTCATTGAGAATTTTTATGTGGCCTAGCATGTGGTCTATCTTGGAGTATGATCCATGTGCATTCGAGAAGAATGTATATCCCACTGTATTTGGGTGTAGTGTTCTGTATATACCTATTTGATCCAGATCCTCTAATGTATTAATCAAAGTCTTTGTTCCTTTACTGATTTTCTGTTGAGATGTTCTGTCTAATGGTGATAATGGTGTATTAAAGTCCTCAACTATAATTGTAGAGACATTTATTTCTCCACTTAATTTGTCCAGTGTTTGCCTCATGTATTTTGAGGTGCCGCTGTTAGGTGCAAAATGTTTATGATGGTTCTTTCTTCCTGAAAGATTACCCCTGTTACTAAAATATAGTATCCATCTTTGTCACAATAATTTTGCATTTAAAGTCTACTTTGTCTGATATTAGTATATTGACTCCCATTCATTTTTGTTTATTGTTTGCTTGTATTATTGTTTCCCAGCCATTCACTTTCAGCATCTTTGAACCCCTGGATCTAAGGTGGATTTCTTGTAGACAACATATAGATGGGTCATATTTCACTATCCATTCTGCCAATCTGAGTCTCTTGAATGGTGAGTTTAATCCATTAACATTCAATGTTATTACTCTCAAGGAATTACTTACATGAGATATATTATCTTTGGGTTTATGTATGTCGCATGTTGCTTTTATTTCTATTTTTGTCTTTTTAGTTGTTCTTACACACTCCTCCCACTCTCTCTCCTGTTTTTTCCTTTCAACCTGCAGAAATCCCTTTAGCATTTCTTGAAGGGCATGTTTCTTATTAGCATGCTCTCTTATTTCTGTTTACCTGTGAATATTTTGAACTCTCCATCATTTTTTTCTTTATTTCCATCATTTTTGAATGCCAGCTTTGCTGGATAGAGAATTCTTGGTCAGAATAATTTTTTCTTTCAGTATCTTAACTATGTCATACCACTGTCTTCTTCCTTCCATGATTTCAAATGAGAAATCAGCACTCAGTCTTATTGAACTTCCATTGTATGTGATAGTTCTCTTTTCTCTTGCTGCTTTCAGCATTTTCTCTTTGTCTTGAGCATTGGACAGTTTGACAAGTATATGTCGGTGTAGGCCTGTTGGGATTTACACTCTTTGCAGTGTGCTGTGCTTCCTGGACATGTACATCAATTTCTATCAATAGGGTTGGGAAGTTTTCAGCCATTATTTCCTCCAACACTCCTTCTGTCCTCTTTCGCTTCTCTTCTCCCTCTGGGATGCCATAATACATTTGTTTGTGCATTTTGCTTTGTCATTCAAACTCCTAAGCCCCTGCTTTATTTTATCTATCTTTTAATCTATCTGTTCTACTATCCATTTGACATCAGATGTACTGTCTTCCACATCACTAATTCTTTCCTCTGCCTGTTCAAATCTGCTGTTGTGTGCTTCCAGTGTGTTTTTGATTTCTTGGATTGTGCCATTCATCACCATCATATCCGTTATCTTTTAATGTATGTTTACAATTTCATCACTATGTTCTCCGAGTGTCTTCTTAATATCCTTAATCTCTTCTTTTACTTCATTAAGTTGGTCCATGATTTTTTTTGGACAGCTTGGATTAGTACTTCAATGTTCTGCATCTCTTCCTGGTTTTTGGTTTGTTCGTTGGACTGAGCCAGGTCTTCCTGTTTCTTAGTTTGGATTGTAATTTTTTGCTGTCTGGTCATCTTTTTATCTTGATGTGTTTATTCAGTGGATTAGCTTCTCTCCTTTTTCTAGGGTTTTATTTAATTGTTTTTTTATGTGTGTTAAGTTTTTTCTTTGACACTTTGTTTTTTTTATTCTATTCCTTGCTGTTGTCTATGTTCACTTGAAGGAATAAATAGGACCAAAGAAAGCAACAAAGGTAAGAAATGTAAATGGATAATAGTAATAATAATAGTACTCATTAGAAGAGGAACCATATAAGACCTTGGAAAATGAATATTTAAATCACATAAGCAGTGTAGAGTAATTCAAATAAAACAGTGGGGAACAATGAAATGGGAAACCAAATAGAGAAAAATATATAGAATGAATTAAAAGTCCAGAATGATGAAAAGAGAGGGAAAGAGAAAAGAAAAGAAAAAAAGCTAATTAAAGAAAGAAAGCAGGATAGATGAGATAGAAACAAAAATCAGAAAAATTGAGGATTAAACAAAAAGAGGTGGAATGTAAGAAAAACAACAGAAAGTAGAAGATAGAATGATGAAGGAAAGACAAGAGATAGCATTGGTAGACAAAGTTGGCATACACAGAAAAAAGGAAATCAAGTAAGAGGAAACACAGCAACCAAGAATCAAATCAGCAGCACCCTGAGGAATTTATCTCTTTGTCCAGCTCCCTCCAGATTAATGCCCTGAATGCTCCTATTCTGTGGGTTCCCAAAACAGCTAACTTGGGCAGGATCTTGTCCCCACTCAGCCATATTTTTTTGTGAGAGAGATCTGTCTATGTTCCTTTGAAGTAAAAAAAATTAGGACTAGAGAAAAGCAATAGGAAGACAAAAAGAATAATAGTAATGATAATAGTAAAAGGTAGGAGAGCAACCATACAAGACCAAGTAAATTGACTAATTAACATAAGCAAGAAGCACATAAGAAAAAGACTAGGAAAATGGAATAGAAACAATTAAACAAGAAGCAGAATAGAGAAATATATATATAGAATGAATTAAAAGGCTTGAATGGTGAGAAGAGGGGGAAAAAAGAGAAAGAAGAGAAAGGAAAAAGTAAAAAAGAGAAAGTAAACAGAAAAAAAGAGAGAGGGAGAAGTACAAACAAGAAAAATGGAGGCCAAA
>JAQZBX010005988.1:44121-54741 GCA_029593785.1 Cabassous unicinctus
AACACAGAAAAACAGCCTTCTCTCTTAGACCCCTAAGGATCTTCTCAGGCTGCTGGTGTTCCTCAATCATTCACCCTGAAGCCTGCCCTCTGCAGGTTTTGAACTGGGTTTTAGTGAGTAAAGTAAGGGAAATGAAAGAAAAGAACTTTTTTTTTTTTTTTTGAAAAAATAAGAGCTCCAAGGAAAGCTATTATAGAGAAAATGTCTATATGTTCCCTGTCTTAAAGTTTCTGCTGGATGCCTGATAACCTGGTGAATCACTTCTCAAGGAAAAGCCAAGAATTGGACCAGGGACCTTATGAATGCTAGGCAGAAATTATTCCACTGAGCTATTCTGTCTCCTTTAGTTAATTAGCCTTTCAAAAAGTTATCTGCCCCTTTTTCCCAGGGCAGGTTAGATCCCCTGCAGTCAGCTGGAGTGGTACTAATCACCGCCTTTCTCTGCCTCATCACTGATGTAATTCCTCTATACCTAGTTGGCTGGGTGTGACTGCCTGCCTGAAGTGATCCTCCTCCCCTCTCCCTGTTGGGTCAGGGTCCCTTCCAATATTCAAGGGGGGCCCAGCTGGCTAAACTTACCATAAAAAATCACTTTCCACTCTCCCAGACCCCTCTTCCTTGCAAGAAATTTGCTGTCACACTCCCGTCTTTAGCAGGGGGCTAGGGTCTCCACCTAGTCTGCCCACCCTGAGGGTCAGGTATGTGTGCCCCTTCCAGCCACTGAGGTAAGAAACCCACGGTTATTCCTGGCTTCCCTATCTGTCCAGTACCCTCCTAGATGACTCATAGTACCTTCCTGTGAAAGTAGATGTCTGCTCTCCTCTCAGTTTGATAGAATTCACCAGGAGGTTTACCCTAGCTTAATATCTCAGAGTTGGGGGCAGGGGAGCCCTTCTTGGCAGCCAGGAAGTTTAATACCTCACAATTACTTGTTTTGGCTTCTTTGTGTATCTGACCCTCACTCTTCTTGGAGTTGGTTAGCAGTGTCCTGGTTTGCTGTGCCCCAAAGCAGGTCCCCATGGCAGCCTTTAGCTTTTTTGTTTGTTTGTTTGTTTTAGTGAGAGCTAAGGCTTATATGCATAATGCATTGGCCATATTCCCACAATCCCCTCTTTATATTTATTAGAGAAGTTGTGAGCTTACAAAACAATCATGCATAGTGTGCAGAATTCCTATACATCACCCCCTCCACTACACCTTACATTGTTGTGGAACATTTGTTACAGATTATGAAGGAACATGGACTCCCCTATATTTTTTATGTAACTTTTCTGTAATTAAAACTTCTTTTAAAATAAAGTTATAAAAGTTTGTAACATATTCTGAAAATAAAGTATTAAATTATGTTGGAGAAAAATGACTTGATGGTAACAAAAGTGCTTGTGTCCTCTTTATACAAAAACAGTGCTTCCAGGCTTCTATCATAAAATTGAAATATCATCTAATGTAGGGGTGTTAAGATGATTCATATTTTTTGCTTTTATTCTTTATTAGAGAAGCTCTGAGAAAGCAGAAAAATCATATATTAAATACAGGTCCCTACATACCACTCTATTAATAATACATTGTGTTGCTGTGGAACATTTGTTACAGTTGATGATAGTACATTTTTAATAATTGTACTAATAAATATAGTCCATGATTTAACTTTGGGTTCACTGTGTAGTGTTGTTTCATGGATTTTTTTTTAAATTATTCTACCATATGTACAATCTAACATTCCTCTTTTATCACATTCAGATATACATTTCAGTGCTGTTAAATTAGATTCAAAATGTTGTGCTATCATTTCTGCCATCTATTACCAAAGTATTTCCATCATTCCAATTTTGAATCCTGTTCATTTTAAGACTTAACTTCCCATTCCCTATTCCCACCCATCCCCTAGTAACCTATATTCTAGATTCTGACTCTATGAGTTTGCTTATTCTAATTATTTCAAATCAGTGAGATCATACAATATTTGTCCTTTTCTGTCTGGCTTCGAGATCATATCTTCAAGTTTCATCCATGTTGTCACATATATCAGGCCTTCACTCCTTTTTACACCTCAAAAATATTTTGTTGTATGTACATACCACATTTTATTTATCCATTCATTGGTTGTTGGACACTTGGAGTGCTTCCATCTTTTGGCAGTTGTGACTAATACTGCTATGGACATCAGTGTGCAAATATCTTTTTGAAACCCTAGTGCATTAGTTAGCCAAAGGGGTACTGATGCAAAGTATCAGAAATCTGTTGACTTTTATACAGGTTATTTATTTGAGGTAAAAGCTTAAAGTTACAAGGCCCAAAAGTCCAACTCAAGGTACCATAATAGGTACTTCCTCACCCAAAGTCTGTTGCCACGTGTTGAAGCAAGAGGGTGGGTGATGTCTGTGAGGGTTCCGCCTTCCTCTTTCATCCTAAGGAGCCATGGGCCCATCTCCTTCTAATCTCAGCTTTAGGCTGGCATATGGCTCAGCTGCTTTGTTCTCTTCAGCTGCAAACTATCAGGTGATATGGCTTATCTCTCTCTTCCAGGGCTGTAGGACCCTCTTCCGTATCTATGGAGTTTCTCTCTCTTCTGCGTATCTTCTTCTGTGTTCTCCTTAGTAAGTCTCCATTTATATAACCCAACAAGGGGGTGGGGCTCAACCCTGTATGCCCTAATGATGTGGCTGAAAGTCCTAAACTTAACATAATCAATTAAATGTAAAGCCTTTGAATTTAAATGTCAAAGGGTATCATGCCCAGAGGAACAGACCAATATACAAACATAATCAATATCTCTTTTTGGATTCATAAATAATATAAAACTGCCACACCTATTTTCAATTTGGGGGGTTATATATGTAGTAGAGGGATGGTTGGGTGATATGGTAGTTCTATATTTGACTTTCTGAGGGCCTATCAAACTGTCTTCCATAGTGGCTACAAAATTTTACATTCATGAGCAATGAATGAGTGTTCCTATTTCTCTGCATTGTCCCCAACAGTTGTAATTTTCCATATTATTAATAGTAGCCATTTGAGTGGATGTGAAATATCTCATTGTGGTTTTGATTTGTATTTTCTTATAGCTAATGATTTTAAGCATCATTTCATGTGCGTTGTAGCCATTTGTATATACTCTTTGGCAATATGGCAATTCAAGGCTTTTGCCCATTTAAAAATTTATTTGTTCAGCTTTTTGTTGTTGAGTTGTAGGATTTCTTTATAAATTCTGGATATTGCAGACTTATTGGATATTAGGTTTCCAAATATTGCTTCCCATTGTAAAGACTGCCATTTTACTTTCATGATAAAGTCCTTTGATGCTCAAAAGTTGTTAATTTTGATAAGGTCCTACTCTACGATTTTTTCTTTTGTTGCTTGTTCTTGTTTGGAAAGTCTAAGAATTCATTGTCTATCACAAAGTCCTACATATGGTTCCATACATTTTCTTCTAGGAATTTGATAGTTCTAACTTTTATATTCAGGCCTTTGACCCATTTTGAGTTGACCTTTGTATAAGATATGAGATAATGGTCCTCCTTTCTTTTTTCTTCAATTGAATATCCAGCTTTCCTAGCACCATTTGTTGAAGATAATTATTCTTTCCCTTTTGAGGAAAGGTCTTTGTCTTTTGTCAAAATTAAGTAGACCATAAATGTGAGAGTTTATTTTGGAGCTTTCAATTTGATTCCATTGGTCTTTATGTCTGTCTTTTTGCCTGTATCAGACTCTTTTGGTTACTGTGACTTTGTAATCAGATTTAAGAATGGGAAGTATGGGTCCTCAAAATTCATTCTTCTATTTCAAGATGGCTTTTGCTATTCAGGATTCCTTATTCTTCCATATAAATTTGAAGATTGGCATTCCATTTCTTCAAAGAAATTTGTTTGAATTTTGACTGGAATTGTCTTGAATCTATCAATATCTTTGTGTAGATTTGACATCTTAATGCAATTTACTGTTCCAATCCATCATCAGGGCATGTCCTTGTATTTATTAAGGACTTTGATTTCTTTTACCAACGTTTTGAAGTTTTTGTGTACAAATCTTTTACATCATTAATTAGATTTATTCCTAGATATTTCATTTTTTAGCAGGTATGGTGTCTGGAAATTTTTCTTGATTTCTTCTCCTGATTCTTCACAGCTTGTATATAGAAACACTAGTGATATTTGGATGTTGGCCTTGTACCTTGCCACACTGCTGAATTCATTTACTAGCTCTAAGAGCTCTTTTGTGGATTTTTCAGAATTTTCTATGTATTGTATCATATCTGTACTTAGGAAAAGTTTTACTTCTCCTTTCCAATTCAGATGACTTTTATTTCTTTTTCTTCCCTAAGTGCTCTGGCAAGGACTTCCAGCATAATGTTGAAAAACAATGATTAGAGTGGGCATCCTTGTCTTGTTCATGATCTTAGAGGGATAACTCTCAGTCATTTACAATTAAAGAGGATATTTGCTGTGGGCATTTCATATATGGCTTTTATCATTTTGAGGAAGTTTCTTTCTATTCCTAATGCTTTTTAGAAAGAAATGGTGCTGGATTTTGTCAAATCTCTTTTCTGCATCATTTGTGATGATCATGTGATCATCACATTCATTGTGTTAATGTGGTGCATTACACTATTTGATTTTCTTATGTTGAACCAGCCTTAGATTCCATGGATAAATACCATTTTTATAATTCTGTTAATATGTTGTTACATTCAGTTTTTAGTATTTTGTAGAGGATATTTGTGTCAATATCCAGAAGACTTATTGGTCCATCATTTTCTTTACTATTGCTATCTTTATTTCACTTTGATATTAAGGTGATGTTGACCTCATAGAGTGCATTAGGCAGTTTCCATCATTTTCAACTTTTTTGAATAGTTTGAGCAGAATTAGGGTCAAGTCTTCCTGAACAATTGGTAGAATTCACCTCTGAAGCCATCTGGTTTGGGCTTTCTTCATTCAGAGGTTTTTGATTACTGATTATGCTGGTTTGAATCTTGTGTGGGACACTAGAAAATAATGTTCTTAAGCAAACCCATTCCTATGCATGTAAACTGATTTATGTGAGACACTTTTGTTAGATTCAGTTAAAGAACATTTCAATGATATCAGTTTGATTAGATCACTTCAGTTAAGAGACTCTGATTAGACTGTGGGACCCAGGGTTGGTCTCAATCCTTTACTTGAGTCCTATATAAATACAGGAGAGAGGAAAGGAAAAGCTGGACTTTTACCCTGCCATGTGAGACAGGACTCCAGGATTGTCTGTAGACATAGGAGACAGAGAAAGCTGAAAGACTAAGTGAGACCAGAGGCTGAAATCAGCACAATAGATAAAGCTGAAACAACAAGGCTTGTAAGAGAGTGGGGAGAGTCAAGTCAGAAGCCTAATCACCACAGTTGAGCTCTATGGGAAAGTAAGTCTGGAGGAGAAAGCCACTATTTTGCCTTGACAGGTGGCAAGGCATCAGGATGATCAGCAACCAAACATTGCTAAGACAGTATCTCTGATGATGCCTTAATTTGGACATTTTCCCAGCCTTGGACTTGTGATCTCTTACCCTAATAAATTCCCATAATAAAAGCCAACCCATTTCTTATATATTGCATTGGAAACTTTTATCAAACTAAAAAAAATTGATTCAATTCCTTTACTAGTAATTGGTTTATTGATATCTTCTCTTTCTTCTTGAGCCAATGTAGGTGGTTTGTGTATTTCTGTCTGAGTCAACAGCTCAGTGCCTGAGCCATCATAGGCACCAACACATACATGCATGACTGAATTGAGTAGAGAAAAACTAAGAATATTACTAACATGAAATGATAAGTGAATGGCCTGAGTTGACAGAGATATTCAGCTGACTCATGAGAGAGTTAGGAGTAAAGTAATGGTAAGAGCTCCAGGAGCCAGAGCTGCTCTGGGGCAGGAACCAAGAGGTTTTGGTTCAGGACCACAATAGTGACAAATTACCTGCTTAAAATTCAGCTGCTTTCTTCATTTTAAATTTGACCCTAAAGTACATAAAAATGGAAAACTCTAATTTGTTTTATATATTCATTGTAAATTACCTCTAATTACCCAATTGTTCAAGAAAATATTTAGTAACTAAACACATTAAAGTATGTCTTTCTGTTTTCAAGTCACAGTAGTGTCTATTCCAGTCTACATCTTCTGATGATTGAAAAATCAGTAATATGTGATTTAGAATACAAAACAACAGCACAAAGAGGGTTTAGAAAACCATTCTAATTCTCTAATGGAAAGATTAGGTAATTGAAGCTGATGAACAGCCTTTTGTGTAATGACACAGTATTCCTATGTATTTCCAAAAGTACCACATGTTCTCATACGGCCCTACTTTTCTCATGCGTTACCTCTGCTGGGCTGGCTCTCCCTCCCACCCCATCATGGATGACTGTCAAGATCATCTTCATAACTCAGGGAAAGTAAATCCAGTGATGAAGGGATTATCAACTTGTTATCATGAAAATCATATCATCCCCTCCTATAACTTTCATTTCTTTCTATCTTCTCTCTCACAATGTACTCTCTTTGTTCATAAAAGGTGCATAGTATTTGTCAAGTTGTATTTTCATTCCCTTTACAAGCCCCCTCCAAAGAAGAAAAAGTTCACTTTCTCAGAATAAGCAACAACATAGAACTGTATATGGAAAGAAACACTGCTGAAGAGGCAGCATTTTAGCTCTAACACAATTATGGCATTTTTATAAAGATTATTTAAATTGCATTATTCTAGTGTAAAAAATTAGTCTCTAAAAGCTATTTTTGTATGATTCTATAATGACATTCTTGCTTTGACAATGCTATGATGTCAGAGATGAGATCAGGCAGGGTAAGAGGCTGGGGTGTGGAACAGGTTTTTGGAAAGTTTTATATCTTGCTTTTTGGAAAGTTTTATATCTTGTTTGGTACTGTTAGCAAACACTATTCAGTTGTCAAAATATTTATGACTGACCTTACAATAAAATGATTAATTGTACTTTATTAAAGTTATGTTATTATAAAAGGAAAACAAAACAGAATAGGGCAACAGCCATATTGGTGATCCATGTTCATAAACCATTTTCTTGTTTGTCATTAAGCTTCCCTGCACTGCAGCATATGAAGGAATGGAGGCTTGGAATTCTATCCCTTTTCTTCTGCTCAGGGTGCTCTAACAAAGAGATTACTCCATTGATGTATTCACTGTATATGGTGGCTCATTTATTTTAATATCTGGACATCATATGTATCACTGCATTCATTCATTCATTGAAAATGGAACCAAACCCCCATAGAAGCACTTCCCTAAATTTCAAACTATGAAAAATATACCCCACATTTAGTGAAATATGGATACTTAAAAAGGCAAATCTTTAGAATATTTATGTCTCTACTTACCTGGAATGGCAAAGTAAGGATCATCATACCATGCCTTACTTTATAGATTCTACAACATAATGGAAGGATGAAGCTAAATGAAGAAATATGTGACAAACATAAGAATATGGTTATTAATGTTTGTGTGCATTTTAAGAAGTAATTTTATTAAGAGAAGAGTGCTTGCTTCATTAAGGGTTCTTTGCTGCATGATAACATGCTCCCGGAGAGCAGGGCTCTATACTGCCAAGGCTTTGGGAGGATATTAATTTCTGCAGTTGTGCTTATAGCCTACAATATTGTTAGGATCATCATGATCTTTAGTTCTTCAGCTCGCAGAGGAAATACTCTTATAGGTTGATTATGGGATTTCTACCTATACCTATCCTAGAGTCAATCCCTCTTCAATTTTGTTTACTACAGCACCCTGATTGAGTTCACTCTCTTCCTCTTTTCCAAATCTAGGGGCATCTTGATGTGCAATGTCCTCTGCCTTTGTGTTTGTGTGTAGCGAGAAGTGGATAAAGGCATGCAACTCTTCTCATCCTACCCTGAGAATATTTTGTCCACTCTCCAAATGTACTCTCACCTCCAGTTTTTTAGGGTTTTCAAAGGAAAAGGGATATATATATATATTTATTTATTTATATTTATATTTATATTTATATTTATATTTATAATGAAAAAACTGTCTTTTGATATGCCCATTTGCTTAGGCTTTGTACACAGAGCCTAATTAAATGAAAAATAGCAGAGGGGAAAATGAAGACAAACGAGATTAACATAAATTATTATTGAACCATAATTACTAACAAGTTGAAATGCATAAAAAGCAAGCTTAAAAAGATGCAGAGGATGAGGAAAGCAATAAAGGATATTCCTTGACTATGCATCATTAAAATAATGATAACTCCCCTATGTTAATCTAGAATGGTATAAGCAAAATAATTTAAAAATATGATAGGTTTCTCTGGATTTCAGGGGAAACAAAGTCAATTGATATTGGACTTATCTGCAAGAAGAATCATATTGAAGATAAGGAAAATTAATAAGTAGAATGGAAGATATATGTCAATAAAAGTTTTTTCAGAATAACAAAAAGTATTTTACCAAAACATAAGGTTTATAAAAGTTTCCAGACAAGCCAACAAGCCATATAAAATAGCTACAAGCTGTTATTTGAAGGGAGAATTCTACACTTGACGTCAAAGTCACAATGTTATTAGTAGTAGCTGTGATGTTTACTTAATGTTCCCATTTTGGTTCAATCAAGTTTGTACATCTACAGCTCAGAATGAAATTAGACTTTGCTAGAGGGTATATTCTAAAGAACAACCGGTTAGCTGCTTTTAACCATTGCATTTAATTAGATTACCATAAATGGGGGAGAGTTCATAATTAAAATGAAATTCCCTCCCTCCCCTCTTCAAAAATAAAAATAAAATAAAAATACCCACACCCCTGCAGCTAACCCTGAAAACTACCTTCATTCACAGTACTTTATACTTCAACCATCATGGGGAAACAAATAAAAGCACAGGAGGAGTCACTCCTTTTAAATGTTTCACAGCAATCCAGATGATACTTCTAGTCTCTGCTCATGCTTTACAACAGTGAATCAGGTCAAGACATATATTTGCTAATTTGCATTTAATCATGAAAAGACTGAAGATATCTGGGCTTCTATTCTGTAATGTCTCAAAGACTCTGTCCATTAAATGCAAACAAAAAACTCAGAAGTCTTGGCAGAACAGGAGATGCACACTTGATGATCAGTTCAATTTAAGTATTATTCACGGCATAGAGCTTAGTCTGAGCTCTAGCTGTTTCTATGGGTGGGACTTCATTGTTCTTCCACTGCTCTACTACATCATTTGCTAATGGATCATTTGGATTTAGAGCACTTAACAAAGCCTAGATGGATAGCAGAATTGTGCAGATCTGCAATGCTGGAGACCATTTGTCTTTCAAAACATATAATCATATTCTTCCCAAATTGTCTAAATTAGAGTGATCAATTTTGGTCATGCAACATACTTTAGGGGTTGCTATTGAGTATTCTTCCAAAAGGAATAGTTCAAGTTGAAAGGTCCTTCCCTCAAAGGGGTAATCTTGGGAGCTAGCAATGACCACATGAAATTAATGGGCTTTGCTCTCATCTGGTTCTGCTTTAATACTGGGAACTGGTTCTGCCAGGAAATAATGGATTTCCCTAATAATCCTCTGTTGTAGCCCAGCCATCTTGTCAGATCCCAAGTTGCACATCTGGTCTTCTCTACAAGTTTTAAATGTTTATTGAAGCACTGACCATTTACCAGACTCATTGGAAATGAACATGAATGCAAATTGCAGTTACATGATAAATGAAAAAATACAATTTATTGGTAAAATTGAATACTGGGCAAACTGTTAGAGGAAACAATTTTGGTTTTCTAACTATTTCTTTTTCACAATAGTGTGAGTATACAGGATTACTATTAAACCATAGAAACATTGAAAGCAACAGAAATTTTAAAAATTCATAGATTACAAAAATTCATTTCCATTTCACATCATAGACCACCCTCTCTCCCACACAGTTCTGCATGGTATATGCTGATGTAAAATAGCCTACATCTGTTGCCACCATGCCACTCATGACAACCCCCAAGTCCCAAAAAAGCCCCTCTATTTCAACTGCCTCTCCCCTCCCTGTCCCGAAAATGTCCAGTGGCCACCATCTCCACCTCACTGTTACAATTTCTTCCATTGCTTGAATCACAATATATGACAGAACACCACCAAATCAAAAAATGATAAAAAATACAGAATATGTAGGAAAATTTTCACTGAACAAAACTTAGAAACATTTGAATTACAAGAATATTGTGAACAATATAACAAGTTAAAAAGAAGTAACAAAAGATGAAATAAACAATTGCAAAAAATCATTCATAAAAAATCATTGAATTTGTATAATATTAAAACTATATTATGGGAAGCGGGTGTGGCTCAGTGGATAGAGCCCCCGTTTACCATATGGGAGGCCTGGGTTCGCTTCCCGAGGCCTCCTTGTGAGGGCACGCCAGCCTGAGCGGTGGTGGGCTGATGCAGCAACCTCATGGCAGGAAGCGGGTGTGGCGCAATGGATAGAGCACCCGTTTACCATATGAGAGGCCCCGGGTTCGCTTCCTGGTGCCTCCTTGTGAGGGCAGGCCGGCTGGCACTGTGCCGTGGGCTGATGCGGCAAGACCTCACAGCAAGGGGGAGATAAGCAGACACAGA
>JAQZBX010005989.1:0-54652 GCA_029593785.1 Cabassous unicinctus
TCTCTTGGTTGAGTATTTTTTAATCAACATAGCCCCAGGGTGTCTAATTTTCTCCTTTTGGTATGATTCTTCCTCATTGAAAAACAATTGCAGTTGATAATGGTTGTTATAATAAAGGTTAACTTTTATTGGATTTTTTACTCTGATCTAAGATCTAAGGTAGTAGTGTCACATTCACATACATTTGTTGTGAATTTACTCTCTCTCTCTTTCTCTCTCTCTCTCTCTCTCTCTGTAAATATATATATATATCTGGAGATAGAGAATATATGTATATAACTATATACATATTTAAATACATATGTTAAGTATATTTATAGCCTTACTTATTATCTCCCTAAACAAAGCTTCTATATTCAACCATACAGCTGCTGGTATTCAGTTATTAATAAGATGTTCTTCAGTTATTAATACAATTTGTTTGGGAAAATAACAACAGAGCAGGTAGTCATAAAGTAGTGGCCAAATAGTGGCTTGCAAGTTTCTACAAGAAATGAATCTATACATTAGTATACTTTATATCATCATGGATATAGAATGCTAGAGATTATAATTATTTATTTCACACTTTATTCTGTGATTAAGAATACAATGTAGTTAAGTGATATAGCCAAGTATGCACAACTAATTAGTATAAAATTAATTAATTACCTAAAAGTAATAAATAAATACTAATTATTATTAGAATAACTCATAAACAACTCTACACTTACTTTTATTTTAGTAAATATTTGAAATAGCTACTTATTTTATATTTTCATATAAAATAATGTCTCTGACCGTATAAATATATGAAATAAGATAGATAAAATTTCACGATATTTTGATGAAATATCAACAGAGGCAACCACAGGTAATCATGGCATAAATGTGACTAAAACAATTTGACTCCTAGTTTAATTTATCTCCAATGCTTATTATTTATAATGTTAAATTGCAGAGTTGATTTTTTAATTATTTGTATGATCTATTATCTACTTTTAATGAAATTGTTTTGAAGAGTTGGACATTTAAAAAATTTCCCAATTCCTATAAGGTATGATGTATTACAAAATACCATTCATTAAAATATCATAGGCCAGAAATATATAGCTATATAGAGAAGCCTCCAGCATGGAAACTGTAAAGGAAAGTGCATAAGAAATTTTACTCCTGAGTTAGACTCCTGAGATTCAAACTATAACTTATGACCTTGGACATGTTATTCAAATTTTGAGAGATTCAACATCTTCATCTGTAAGATGGAGGTAAGCATAGTACTCACTTAATATGTAGTTCTGATAATTACAGGACCTGATAACAAGTAAGCATCTGCAGGCGTCTGGAATATAGAATGACTTCAATACATATTATTATGAATATTTTATTATTATTGCAGTTGCTTGTGGTTTAAGATAAAAAAGGAGGAATTTTTATGAAAGAGATTTTCATCATTATTTATCCTTGATTATGGGACCATTTTAGTGAAATATAGGGTGGCTAATTACTCTAAAATAAAATTTAAATTAATAGCTGCATTTTCCAAAAGGATGATTTAAAATGGATAGAGAAATAAGCCCAAACAAAAGTGGGGCCATTTTGGGGAGGGTGGCTTGAAGTAGAGGATCTTTTATATGCATTAATGTAATGTGTATCTAGTTTATAACACTTAACATTCATTGCCAACCAGATATCTTTAATTAGATATTCAACTCTCACCTCATATTCAACATAAATATAGATTTATTTCCTTCCACCCTCATTGTCTTCTAGTACTTCCAGTTTCTTGTATGGTAGTATAATAGTTTTACTTTTTAGATTTGTAGGGTTTTGTTTGCTTTTTCAATGGTCAATGTTAAGCAAAATAATATCCACTCAAAGAAATCCAGATCCTAATTCCTGGACCTGCTCATGTGAGGATAAAATGAGAACATATCCACATCTATAGGATTATATTTCTGTGCATATATATATATAGACACACATGTACATAGACACATATATACAAGTATAAATGATGCATATTTGTTCATGTGTATATAATGGTTAGAGAAGGGCCTTACAAGTATTAAGGAACACAATAGTATTGGTAGTTGTTTTGTTAGTGCATCTCTGTGAATCTGAAATGAGAAACTTCTGCTGCTATCACAATCTAGCAATCTGATCTTCTGAAATGATGTGGTACCTATCTTTGGAATAAACAGCTATGTCTTGTCTCCAGACTTGCCTACAATGCTCAGTTTACAGTCTCTGCTTGTGGAGGTGTAGAATGCCATAAGCATTCTTTTCTATTTCCTGCCCAGTTGCTTTCTGAGAGGAGTACCCTCCAAATGGATGGAGAAAGAAAAATGCTTATAACGGTTAGAAAGACACAATTCTCTGATGATGTGGTGGGAAGAATAATGGTCTCCCTAAAAAGGTTCACAACCTAATCTCCAGAACATGTGAATATGTGACAATATATGGGAAAAAGGACTTTGAAGATGTGATTAAGTTAAAGATCTTAAAATGATGAGTTTATCCTGGATTATCTGGGGTTTCCCAGTGTAATCACAAAGATCCTTATAAGTGAAAAGAGAAGGTAGGAGAGTCAGATTCAGTAACTGTCAGAGTAGTCATCTAGTCTTGTGACTTTAGGAAAACCCCACTGTGAGAGTGACAGAGGCAAAAACCATACACACAGAAAAACCATTTTAAGGAAATAATGTTGTAGGCCTTAGACAAATAACACCTCAGCCAAATAACATAATTTGGATCTCAAAACCATTGAATGGCTCCAGGGATCTCCAGAGATACCCGCATCATACTTTGAGAACGTTTATTGTATCTGTTCTTTGGTTTGCTTTTTTCTGTTACAAATTCCCTCCCAACTCATTTTATCATTCTTATCCAAAACTATTCTTTTGTGAATTTCCTTCCTTACTTCCAATCTAGAATGTCTACATCAAGTTTTTTATCTCAGTACTGAGATTTGGATTCTCTCTTCCTTTAATGAACTGCATGGAAAAGAACTCTCCAATAATTAAAACAAACCTGCAGTATGTGAGACAAGATGCTCAATACTTATTGAAAACTATGCCCTGCATTTAAAATATATGAAAAAATTTTATTATGGGGTTTCCATGAGAGAAATATCATTTCTGTGAATATTTATCCTAAAAATTTAAAAGAGAAAGGAGTCCATTTGGAGACTTCCTACACATTTCTGAAAGCTAACTGCTATTTAAATTTAAAAATCACATGAAAAAATTACATAATGGCAAAATATATTTTATTTGGTGGTAGATGAGGATTGTGGTTAATAATATAAATACAAGAATGTTCCTTTACTGCAAGGTGTTAAGAATATGGCGACGAATGGGAAAAATACAACAAATGTAACTTATAAAAATTTTTAAAAAGAAATTTTGTGCAAGTCATCACAGTGCATTAAAGAGAAAACTATATAATTATCTCAATAGCTTTAGGAAAAGCATTCAGAATTTTTTTTCAGCAAACTAGAGGTTAAAGAGAATTCACCTAAGAAAAAGTTTCTATGAAACCCACTAGTCATTTTGGTCATCTTAATACTTATTGGGGAAATTGCTGCCCTGCTTCTATCTTCTAAAGCTTCCCACTAATTCCAAAGAAAGTATTCCCTGTGGCCAGTGTTGGGCAGTTATCTCCCTTAGGCTTAAAATTGGTTCACAACAGGAATTTAAACAATTAACTCTCAGGCCTACTCTACCATGGACTGAACATTCACTCTCTGTTCCATTTATCATCTCTAATTATTACCAGAATATTGTCTACTAGAGCTCTCAGGAGGATATATAATTTTTATAAATAATATTATAAAACTTCCATTAATGAAATATTCATAATAATAATGTATTAATAATACTTGTTTTTTTAAATTAACATCTTCCTAGAGAGAAGTAAAATCCAGAAATCAAATATCACTATTCCTATATATATTAAATATCTAGGAATCAATTCCCAAATCCCTTTCTCTCCAGTTTCTTATCCTGTTTGTCTCAGCCAGAGAGTCTCATTTTCACATGTGCTGAGGTTTAGCATTCATTTAACAGAAGCGAGCTGGACTGTGCTCTGCCACAATGGGTATAATTTTTTCTGACCTTAAATTGAATTAGGAGAAATCTGACATGAATAAAAAGATTGTGAAAAGAGGAGAAATTACTACCACATTACATACTGAAAGTAGCATATAGCACCCTTTCCTACTTGTCACTTTCAGGTATTTTTCACAATGGGCCTAAGTTATCAGGACTAAATTAAAAACTGTTTTCTTCTTTATCTGACATATTTACAACCTCATAAATATCCATCTTTCCTGAACTTGTGTCCCTGACATCAAATTCTAAACTAATTATGAGCTCTCTGCTGTGAAAACTTCCTTTCTGCTCCATGAACAGAGTACCAGACAATCTGCAGTAGGGATATTTGCATTCTCCATAGAGCCGGTCTCATGCTTAACATGTTCCTGTGGCATTTTAGTACAGTGTCAGATGAACTACTGTTAATTCCTGATGCTCTGGAATGTCCTCAATGCATTAAATGTGCTGAAAGATAAACTTCTCTCACATTCCCATATTTGTTTCAGTTAGAGAATCATGGACCACAGATTCCGGAACTGAAGCAATGATTAATGTTTACTGAGGCAAAGCTCACAAAGCCTCGGGAGGATAAATAATTATGCTGTATAATTTCTTCAAAATAATCCTTTGCTCAGCTTATGTGTTTCTCGTATTAAATTTGTAGCTTTAATAGCTTTAATGGCTGTATCTATATTTCCTTCTGATGACTCTAATATAGTGACAGGATATAATTCACAGGTTCTAACCCTGCTCATGCATTCCATTAAGGAATAATTATTGAACACGTACTATGTGTGGACATTTCAGGCAATTGGAGTTCATCGCGGAAAAAATAAATAGGGATTTCTGCCCTCGTGGAGTTCTTCGGGTTCCCCCTGTTCAATTCAGCAAGTTTGACAGACTATTTTAACATTTTAATCATCTTCTTAAGTTGGTTAATTTTCCTTTTTACCATATGTGGAATTTTTGAGAACAATGAAAAGGTAAAAATATTTCCATAAAATCAGAAGTTTATCAATAACAGAATTCCACTTCTGGACAAAGAGAAAATATTACAGAAAGGGGACCTGAAATGCAAGCATGAATGGTGAGCATGTTCATTGATTTTTTTAAAAAATGAGGTAACATAAAATCTCTCCATATAAAATAAAAACATAATGATAATAATAATGTAAATTTGAAAAGGAAGAAAATTTCAGAACCAAAACACTGGACAAAATCAGCATGCAAATCAACAAGAAGTTAGTTGGCTTTAAAGTTTTCTAAGGTATTTGCATTTGTAAGGAAAGAGTACATTTAATTAACAATTGACTTTAAATTTGGAATAGTAAAATTTCAAGGACAGTCATTAAAATAAGAAACCAGAATAAGAAAAAGACAATTAGGAACTCTAAGGAAAGAAGAGAAAATAAAGTATGCATCAAAAAAGAACAAAGGAAAAAAGGAGCATAATAAAACAGATAGAAAGAACAAAATAATGTGATAGGTGAAGAAAATATTTAAATATCTCAGTAATCAAAATAAATATGAATTGATTAAACTCACCAGTCCAAAGAAAGTTTTTCAGATTGGATTAAAAACCAGGCTATAAACAGATACATCTATGTATAAAACCTGAAAATAAAAAAATGGGAAAAAGTCATACCAGTAAAACAATAATTGAACGAAGATGGCATAGCTGCAAAATATTAAGCAAAACAGTACTTAAGAAAATAAGGATGTACAAAATGGGTCACTATTTATTATCACAGATTTAAACTCAACAGGAAAAATTTTACTCTTGCATGTACCAAATAAAATTACTTCAAAATGTGTTTGTTTTTTTAATGGAAGAACTATAGGGAGAAACTGACAATTTCACCATTGTATTGAAAGATTTCAATATACCTTTCTTTTTTATTGATAGAAAAGCAAATAAAAATAATATGAAAATATAAGAGATTTAAACACAATATACAAGGTTGATTTAATGGAAATAGAGAGAACTATGTTCTAATTATTTACATTATAATAATTATAAAAGTACTCTCACATTTTTCTTCTTGTAAGGACAGATTTGATGTTCTTTGGGATATTTTGATTTACAGATGGAAAATCCTCCAAAATTTATAGACATTCTATTATAGTTAAAAAGAGAGTTTAACAAAGTGTCTGAAAAAGTATTAATAAGCAAAAGTCAATTTTATTTTTGTTCTCTAGCAACAAAAGAAAATTTATTTAATATACAAACTATTTCAATGTCAGTAAAATTTATATGGTTCTTGGGAATAAATCTGATAAAAACAGTGGAAGATTCTGAAATTGAAATTATATAGATATATTCAAAACTTTAAGGAAATAGGGAAACAGTCCATGTTCATTTTAGAAATAAAACTTTTAAATATCTCAAAATATACATAGTTTTAAAAAAATTCTAATCAAAATTCAAAAGGAGTTTTTCGAAAAACTTAAACTCTTGCTATCTAGAAAACAAAATATCCCAAAAGAACATCAAATCTGTCCTTACAAGAAGAAAAATGTGAGAGTACTTTTATTTCTAGGTATCAGTATTTATTACAAAGCTACCGTAAACAGAACTGTGTAAATGGTCCATAACAAGTAGTTTCAAAATACAGCACACAATCAGGGAGACTTGTTATATGACAGAGGTTATACTGAAGTTAATTAGAGAGTACAGATCAGTAAAGATCACAGGGACAATATGGAAAAATGAGAATATGGTGTGCACTCTTCATAATTCACAGAAATCAGTTACAGATGGATTTTAGAAGTATGAAAGACAAAACTTAAAAAAAGGAAATAAAAGGGAATATCATTATGGCATTGAATAAAAAACTCAGAAAACTAGACCATAGTAAAATGAAGACATTTTGTTTAGCAAAAGAGAGCAAAATGGAGGTAAAAATGCATATGTTAGCAACACTGTAGTTAAAAAAGCAAGAATTATAATATATGCAGATATTCAAAAGGCAGCTAGAAAAATAAAACAAAGCATAATAAACCCCAATATAAAAGTTAAGCAAAAAATAAATAAATAAATAAATAAATAAATAAATAAATAAACATTTCACAGACAAGGAAACCCAATACTGGATTTAAAGTTAAAAAAAAAAAATCTTTAATCTCCTTAATAATCAATGATGTAGGATTTTCAACCAATGGAAGTAGAAAAGTTAAGTTTAAAAATATAAATTAGTGAGATCATTGAACATCAACTATCATATATTCCCGGAAAATAATTTGTTACAACCACTTTGAAAAATAATTTGGCATTATCTTCTAAATTTCAACACACTCCTATCTTTCAGTCAAGCATTTCCATTCCTAGGTATAAAGCCTACATGGAGTCTTGAACATGGGTATTAAGGAAAATAATCAAGAATGGTCTTAAGCAACATTATTCATAGTAGAAAAAAACTGGAAATAATGTCCATCAACAGGACAATGCCTAGATAAATTATGGTATATTCACAAAGAGGAACATTGTAAAGATCAAAAACAAATGAATCAGAGCTCTAATGATGACATGGATTATTTTCAGAAACAATGTTTAGTGCAAAAAGCAAGTCACAAAATACACTTTCATTATGATCACATCATATAAGACTAAAAACCAGGAAAACAATGTGTTAGATATGCATACTTATTTATATACTCTCACACTATAAAATAGTGAAAGAAGGCTAGGGAATGCTACATGTAAAATTTAGCCAGGGAGATGAGATTAAGGCAGTACACACGTTATAGATTGAATGGTGGTCCAAGAAAAGATATGTTCAGCTATTGACTCCTGGTCTTGTGACCTTAATGGGAAGTAGGATCTTTGAAGATGTCATTAGTTACGATGAGACCAACTGGATTAGGGTGACCCCTACTCCAGTATGAGTGGTGTCCTTGTAAGGAGTGGAAATTTGGACACAGAGAGAGAAGACAGCTATGTAATGGAAGTGGAGATTAAGTTATGCCGTGGATTACTGGTAAGCCACTACCAGAACCCTACATGCTACAGAGGAAGCTTGGCCTTGCTGATATCCAGATTTGGAGTTCTAGCCTCCAGAGCTGTGAGACAATAAATTTGTTGATTTAAGCCATCCAGTTTGTGGTGATTTGCTATGGCAGCCTGAGGAAACTAAAAAAACACATGTAAGTAAAAGAAATAATTGGCTATGTATTAGTGTTCTCTAGAGAACCAAAGGGAAACATCAGTAAATATTATGAGATTTTTTTAACCAATTATTTAATGTGACTGTGGGGATGGGCAAGTCCAAATTCTGTAAGGCAGGCCACAAGCTGGGAACTCAGGTGAAGGTTTTCTATGAATTCCCTAGGAGAAGCTGGCTGAGGTAGACATGGAAATTCTCTCTTCTGACTGCTGAAATCATCACTTCTCCCTTTAAAACCTTCAAATGATTGGATAAGACTTCTCTCATTGCTGAAGGCAATCTCCTCAATTAATTATAGATGTAATCATCCATAGATGCAAACAACTTACTGATGATTTAAGTCTACAAAATAGCCTCAAATTCACAATCAGGCCAGTGCTTGCTTGATCAAATAACTGGACACCATAACCTGGCAAAGATGGCACATGAACTTGAACATCACAGGCTATACTTTCTTCTTAAGTATGTGGTGAATTCAGAGCCATTCAGTTTGTTAGCATGTGTCATAACTTACATGTATATGGCATACATTTTTTTGCATGGTAATAATGTATTACAAAATGGAATATTCCATTATAAAATTAAAATAAGATGCAAAGGAACAACATTTGAAGGAGGTGATCTAGTGTTGCTTTGCCACGTCTGGCACTAATAATTTAAAGGCCAAAATGTGACATAAGAACTTTAGCTGCAGACTTGACTGAGAAAGAAAGTGAAATAAGTGAAAATTGTGCAAACCACAATGCCTGAGTTTCCTACCAATGACTGAAACTCTGTCACTTTTTAGGTAGGCCTGAACTTGCATTAAAGACTTTCTTTTTCTCATCATCAGAATGCTGCCTTATCCATTCCCCATTCCTGATGTACCAGCTGTGGCCAAGTGCTGAGGTCTATTGGACACAGAGATCTGCATAATCTGTTCACGACACCTGTGCAGCTTTCATTGCTCAAGCCTGCACCTGTTAAAAACATTCTCCTGCCTGCACACACCTGCTGCAACAGCTGCAGCAAGAGGCTAATTCTCAACATGGGGTATTTGTGGTCTCAAATTTCCATGTCTTTTGCCAGTTTCACAAGATTGCCAAGACCCCATGCGTTAGAATCTGAAGTTGATAATTTTTCAATACTCATAACATCAAAGTTTTGAAACAATTGAGAATAAGATAGCGATAAAAACATAAATATTATGTTATGTTATATTATAGAAGAATGCAGCTTATGCCTGGGGCCAAAATGGTTTTTTAAATATTTTCTTTACCACCACCTATGTCTGTCAAGAATGTAGGACTTATCAGAGAAGACAGTCTGTTTCTCTAGCATTTTTACAGAGGATTGAATTCTTCCTTGAAGATGTGAAAGAAAAGAAAATATTATATTTTATTAGTGATAATCTAAATTGCTAGAATCATTTTGAAAAATCATGTCATTATCCTATAAAAGTAAACATGCACACTCCTAGCAATATGTGGGGATATTCATAATATATGTTCATATATTTATAACAAGATATATATTTATGTAAGTGTACACCACCTAATATACCTATCTATATGAATACACACATATATGCACACACCAATAGGAATATGTCTAAATAACTTATGACTTATTCACATGATGAAGTATTATATAGAGCAAAATTTAATAAGATAAATTTCCACCACAAAGTAGAATGTTAGAAACTTAGGAACTGAAACACAGCAATACTAATATCATCCATCTGTAGCTTTCCCTTGCCTACTGGAAATCTATGGGCAAACTATGTTAGAGTCTTTCCACCTAAGCAATCAAGGAAATAACATTTCATCACATGGGGCCAATAGGTAGAATGAGGATAAGAGATTTTTGTCATCACTCTAAAGAAAGCAGATGTATAGATATATATACATATATATACACATGTATAAAAAATATTTATATGTCTCTCCAGCTTTCTTTCTCTCTATATAAATACATACTTTTAATCTTTTTAGAAAATACATTTTTATTTATTTTAAAAGATAGTTAGATTACATAAAATGTTACATAAAAAAATATAAGGGATTCCCATATGCCCCACTCGCCACACCTCCCACTTTTCCCCACATTAACAACTTCTTTCATTAGTGTGGTACATTCATTGCAAATGATGAACACATTTTGGAGCATTGCCACTAAGCATGGGTTATAGTTTACCTTGTAGTTTACACTCTCTCCCTCTAAATTCTGTAGGTTATGGCAGGGTATATAATGGCCTGTATATGTAATTGCAATGTCATTCAGGACAATTCCAAATCCCAAAAATGCCCCCATATTGCACCTCTTTTCCTGTCTCCCTGATTTCAGTACCTCCAGTGGCCACTGTCTCCACAACAATGATATAATTTCTTCCATTGCTAGAATCACAATAAGTCTATAGTAGAATACCAGTAAGTCTACTCTAGTCCATATTTTATTCCACGATCCTGACGATTCTGGGAGGCTGATGTCCACTCCACCTCTAATTGAAAGGGGGTTTTGTTCCCATATGGTTGATGGATGGGACTCTCTTGCTTGCAGTTTTAGACTTTCTTGGTTCCTTGGTGTGGTGGTTGCCCATCCTCACCTCCTTGTTAGTTGTCCTGGATGAGTCCAATGATTTGGAGAGTAGGTGTAGCAACTACGCTGAGGCTCAGGGCCCAGCTAGCACATAGACAGCCCAGAGATTCAAGTCTCCTTGACATACACCTACCAAATCCAGCACCAACTGTAGGTTCGAATAGAAGGGACAGAAGAGGCATGTGTAGAGAAGTCACAACTGAGTCCAACTCTATCACACTCGGGATCACAAACTCCAAAGTAGGGCCCACTGGCAAGGCACCAAACCCTGGAGCTATGTGCCATGACCATAAGACCTGGGTGTCTCCAGGACCCTCAGGAGCCCCACTATTTGGGGTAGTATCTACTTTGGCAGTCTGTGAGATCCTGCTGAGACATGCATAAGCGTTGCTTGTCTGATGACCTCCTGACTCAATTTGAAGTCTCTTAGCCATATAAACTCATTTGTCTTTACCTTTTCCACCTTTTATTCAAGGTATTTTTCCAGTTGCATCACCAGCTGGTGTTTGGTAGTAATCCCTCGGTACCAGGGAGGCTCACCTCGAGAGTCATCTCCCACTCTGGGGGGGAAGGTAATGTATTTATATGCTGAATTTGGCTTAGAGAGAGGCCACATTTGAGCAATATAGAGGCTCTCAGGAGGTAACTCTTAGGCACCTACCACACTAGGCTAAGTTGCATTTTCAGGGGCAAAGGCTCATAAGCATAGTTGTCAATATCAAGGGCCCATCAATCAATCATCCTTCTCGCTAGTCATTGCCCTTGTACTTGCAGGATTGTTGCTGTTCCATTAGAGAATGTGGCAGAGCCCCCAGGATGGGAGTTCAATATTCTTTTGGTTACTCTGTGAATCTCTACCCACTGTGACAATGCCCCATGAATATTTGAACACATTTATATACCTTATATGTATGCCCAGGTGAACTTCCTCCTTTGTATCTCCCATCATTGACACCCCACAGCAATGTTCTTCCTCTGCCACAGTTGTAACCCTTCTGCGATCCAAAACTTCTTCAAAAATGAAGCCAAGAATATTGCCAAATACAATTAATAGGAAAATGCAATAATAATGATAGGTTTAAACATAAGAAATAAAAACATAATAACTTAGAAAAACTAAAACTAAAATAAAAAATAAAAAAAATTAGGATATTAAAAAAATAAGGAAAAATATTAATTTTTTTTAATATTTTGCCTTTCATCACTATAATATCTTTTATCCTATATGTACAGTGGCAATTTCTTCCATTTCCTCCCCAGTGTCTTACTTTTTAAAATTTTGTCATCAAAGAAGTTCTAGGTCACACTAAAGTCACATAGAGAATGTAGGGTACTCCCATATACCCAACATCCTCCCCCTTTTCCCACTTCCCGTATTAATGACCTTGTTATATGTGGATGGTACATTTGTTAAAACTGATGTAAAAATTCTGAAACAAAGCTACTAATCATGGTCAGTGGTTTACATTATGGTTTACGTTTTAGACCATACACTTTTATAAATTTTTGATGAAATTTAACATGGCCTGTATCCATCATTGCAAGATCCTGCAGAACAGTTCCATTGCCCTATAAATATCCCCTCTTCCACCTATTCTATTCTTCCTTTCCCCTCCTCTCAGGGTCTACAGTGACCACCAAGCTTCATGCCTTGAAGAACAAGATTCAAAGCTACTTGCAACAACACTGAGGGTTTGACAACTGGCCTGTCTTTTGCTATTAGGAACCACCCATGCTCTCAAGAGACACCCACCCCTCTGTTTGAGGACAGAGTGGGCTTCCCCAGGATGGGAGTCCAACCCCTTCCCACTCATTATATAGATCTCCACCCTCTGATAAAACACACTATGACAAAATGATCTCTCACACATTCTCTAGAAGACTGCCCAAGGTGTGCCCTGTCCTGAATGCCGCCCCTCCCCGCATCCAACACCCTAAACCAGTAACCCTTCCTTGTCATATTGCCAAAAGAGCTTTCTCAACATTGTAGTTTCAACTGCATACCCACCAATCTCCAGTGTTCATCTGGACCCTCCCCAACCCTCTTCCCAGTTCCATGGACCATCCAACTCATCCTCCCCACACTACACCCCTGTCAAGCTTGCACTGCCCAACCCAATAGTATCACTACACCCCTATCATATCCTGTCACTGCACAACTACTCACTTCCACCCTATCATAGATTTTGCCCATATGGGCATTGGCTCACAACCTTCTTCTCCCTTTCTATTACCTGTAAACCCATCTTCCAGACTCTAGCTCTCTGAGTCTGCTCAATTTGCTTAATTCATATCAGAGAGGTCATGTAATATTTTTTCTTCAATGCCTGGCTTGCTTCACTCAACATAAGGTCCTTAAGATTTATCCATGTTATCCCATGTGTTAGTACTCTATTTCTTCTTACAGCTGAGTAATATTCCATTGTATTTATATACCACATTTTGTTTATCCATTCATCTGTTAATGGGCATTTGGGTTGATTCCAGCTTTTGGCAATAGTGAATAATGCTGCTATGAATATTGCTGTGGGTATATCTGTTCATGCCTTGTTTTCAATTTTTCTGGGTATCTACCCAGCAGTGAAATTGCTGGATCATATGGCAGATCTATACTTAGTTTTTTGAGGACTTGCCAAACTATCCTCCACAATGGCTGGACCATTCTACATTCCCATCAGCAGTGGATGAGTGTTCCCATTCTTCCACATCCTCTCCAACACTTGCCGTCCTCTGTTTTTTTAATAACTGCCAGTCTAATGGGAGTAAGATGATATCTCATTGTAGGTTTGATTTGCATTTCTCTAATAGCTAGTAATGTAGACCATCTTTTCATGTGCATTTTAACCATTTGTATTTCTTCTTTGGAGAAGTGTCTGTTCAAATCACTTGCCCATTTTTCAAAAGGGTTGTTTGACATTTTATTTTCGAGATATAGGATTTCTTTATATATGCTGGATATTAGGTTCCTGTCAGATATATGATAACCAAATATTTTCTCCAATTGGGTAGGCTGCCTTTTCACTTTCTTGACAAATTCCTTTGAGGTGCAAAAGGTTTTAATTTTGAGGAGGTCCCATTTATCTATTTTTCCTTTTGCTGCTTGTGCTTTGGGTGTGAAGTTCATGATACCATTTCCTATTACAAGGCCATGTAGATGCTTCCCTACATTATCTCCTAAGGTCTTTATGGTCTTGGCTCTTATATTTAGGTTTCTGATCCATCTTCAGTTGATTTTTGTATAAGGAATGAGATGATGTTCCTCTGTCATTCTTTTGGATATGGATATCCAGTTCCTCATGCACCATTTGTTAAAGAGGCCATTCTCTCTGAGTTGAGTGGGCTTGGTGGCCTTGTTGAGTATCAGATGACTGTACATTCAAGGATCTACATCAGAACTCTCAGTTCTATTCCACTGGTCAGTATGTCTATCCTTGTGCCAATACCATGCAGTTTTGACCACTGTAGCTTTGTAGTATGTTTTAAAGCCAGGTAGTGTGATTCTTCTGATTTCATTTTTCTTTTTCAATATGTCTTTGGTTATTCAGGGTCTCTTGCCCTTCCAAATAAATTTCATATTTAGTTTTTCCAATGCGATAAAAAATCTGTGTTGATTTTTATTGGGATTACATTAAATCTGTTGATCAGTTTGGGTGGGATAGACATCTTAATGATGTTTAATCTTCCCATTTATGAACAGGGAATATTCTTCCATTTATTTAAGTCTTCTTTGATTTCCTTTAACAGTGTTGTGTAGTTTTCTGTGTATAAATCATTTACATATTTAGTTAAATTTATTCCTTGATATATGATTCTTTTAGTTGCTATTGCAAATGGGATTTTTTTCTTGATTTCCTCCTCAGATTCCTCATTATTGGTGTACAGAAATGCTTCTCATTTTTGTGCATTTATCTTATAACCTGTGACTATACTGAACTCCTGTATAGGCTCTAGAAACTTTGTTGGAGATTCCTCAGGGCTTTCCATGTATAAGATTATGTCATCTGCAAATAGTGAAATTTTGACTTCTTCCTTTCCAATTTGGATGCCTTTTATATCTTTTTCTTGCCTAAGTGCTCGAGCAAGTACTTCTAACACAATGTTAAATAGGAGTGGTGATAGTGCACATACTTGTCTTGTTCCCGATCTTAGAGGGAAATCTTTTAGGGTTTCACCATTGTATATGATGTTAGCTGTGGGTTTTCATATATACCCTTCATCATGTTGAGGAAGTTTCCTTCTATTTCTCTCCTTTGGAGTGTTTTTATCAGGAAAGTGTGCTGTATTTTGTTGAATGCTTTAGATGTGTCTATAGAGATGATGTGATTTTTTTCTTTCAATCTGTTTATATGGTGGATTACATTGATTGATCTTCTTATTTTGAATCATCCTTGCATACCAGGGATGAAACCCACTTGGTCATGGTGTATAATTCATTTGATGTGTTGCTGAATATGATTAGCAAGTATTTTGTTGAGGATTTTAGCATCTAGGTTCATTAGAGAAATTGGTCTTTAATTTTCCTTTCTTGTAGCCTATTCAATTGGCTTTGGTATTTTGGTAATGTTGGCATTATAGAATGAGTTAGGCAATGTTCCTTCTACTTTTATTTTTTGGATGAGTTTAAGCAGGATTGGTGTTAGTTCTCTCCAGAATGACTGGTAGAATTCACCTCTGAAGCCATCTGGTACTGGGCTCTTCTTAGTTGGGAGGTTTTTGATGGCTAATTCAACCTCCTTGTGATTGGTCTGCTGAGTTCATCAATTTCTTCATTCATCAATGTAGGCTACTTGTGTGTTTCTAGGAAATGGTCCATTTCCTCTAAATTACCTTCTTGTTGGCATATCATTTTTCAAAGTATCCTCTTTTGATACTCTATTTCTGTGGGGTCAGTGGTGATATCCCCATCCTCATTTTTTATTTTGTGTATTTGCATCTTCTCTCATTTTTTCTTTGTTAGTCTAGCTAAGGGATTGTCAATTTTATCGATCTTCTCAAAGAACCAGCTTTTGGTTTTGTTTATTTTTCCTAGTGCTTTTTTATTTTTTTATTTCATTTAGTTTTGCTCTAATCTTTGTTATTTCATTCTTTCTATTTCCTTTAGGGTTATTTGTTGTTCTTTTTCTATTTCCTCTAGGTGTGCAGTTAGGTCTTTAATTTTAGCTCTTTCTTCCTTTTTGATATATGCATTTATGGCTATGAATTTCCCTCTCAGTACAGCTTTTGCTGCATCCCATAGGTTTTGATATGTTGTGTTGTCATTTTCTTTCATTTCAAGGTAGTTACTGATTTTTTTGTAATTTCCCCCTTGACCCACTGTTTGTCTAAGAGTGTGTTTCTTGACTTTCATATCTATGTGCCTAATCTGGTTCTCTGGCCCTTACTGATTTCCAGCTTAATTCCATTTTGGTCAGAGAAATTATTTTGTATAATTTCAGTCTTTCTGATTTCATTGAGAGTTGTTTTGTGGCCTAGCATGTCATCTATCCTGGAGAATGATCCATGTGCAGTCGAGAAGAAAGTATATCCTGCTGTATTTGGATGTAGTGTTCTGTATATGTCTATTAGGTCCAGATCCTCTAATGTATTATTCAAAGTCTTAGTTTCTTTATTGATTCTCTGTCGAGATGTTCAATCTAATGGTCATAATGGTGTATTAAAGTCCTAAATTTTTTCCAGCCATTCACTTTCAGTCTCCTTGAATCCCTGGGTCTAAGGTGGCTTTCTTGTAGACAGCATATAGATGGGTCATATTTCCTTATACATTATGCCAATCTGTGTCTCTTGACTGGTGTGTTTATTGCATTAACATTCAGTGTTATTACTCTCAAGGAATTACATTAGCCATGTTTTCTTTGGGTTTCTGTATGCCATATGTTGTTTTTATTTCTCTTTTTTTTATATTTTATTTTTTTTTTACACTGTCCTCCACTTCTCTCTCTCCTGTTTTTTCTTTCCACCTGCAGCACTCCCTTTAGTATTTTTTGAAGTGCAGGTTTCTTATTGATATACTCTCTTAGTTTCCATTTATCTGTGAATATTTTGAATTCTCCGTCATTTTAAATGTCACCTTTGCTGGATAGAGAATTCTTGACTGGAAATGTTTTTCTTTTAGCACTTTGACTGTGTCATACCACTGCCTTCTTGCCTCCATGGTTTCAGTTGAGAGATCAACACTTAAGTCTTATAGAGCTTCCCTTGTAGGTGACAGTTCTCTTTTCTCTTGCTACTTTCAGTATTCTCTCTTTGTCTTGAGCATTGGACAATTTGTTAAGCATATATCTTGGATTAAGCCTGTTTGGATTTAAACTGTTTGGGGTTCATTGCACTTCCTGGACATGTTCATCAATCTCCCTCAATAGGGTTGGGAAATTTTCAGCAATTATTTCCTCTAACTCTCCTTCTATACCCATTTCCCTTCTCTTCTTCCTATGGGATGCCTATAATGCATATGTTTGTGCATTTTGTGTTGTCATTCAGATCCCTACATCCCTGCTGGATTTTTTCTATCTTTTTATCTATCTGTTCGATTTCAAATGTACTGTCTTCCACATCACTAATTCTTTCCTCTGCCAGTTCAAATCTGCTGCTATGTGCTTCCAGTGTATTTTTGATTTCTTGGATTGTGCCTTTCATAACCATCATATTCATTATCTTTTGAGTATTTTTACAATTTCTTCAGTATGTTCTCCCTGTGTCTTCTTAATATCCTTAATCTCTTCCTTCATTTCATTAAATTGGTTCATGATATTTGTTTGGACTTCTCTGATTAGTTGCTCCATATTCTGCATCTCTCCCTGGTTTTTAGTTTGTTCATGGGACTGGACCATCTCTTCCTGTTTCTTAGTATGGTTTATAAAATTTTGTTGGTGTTTAGGCATCTCTTTATCTTGATGGGTTTATTCAGTTGATTAGCTTCTCTCTCTACTCTAGAGTTTTATTTAGTTGTGTTTTTGTGTGTGTGGTAAATTTTCTCTTTGACACTTTGTTCCTCTTTTTCTATTTCCTTGCTGTTGTCTATATTTCCTTGAAAGAAGAAGATTAGGGCCAGGGAAAAGGACAGAGGTAAGAAGAGAAAAAGGATAATGGTAATAATAATAGTCAAACATTGAAAAGTACTGTATAAGACCTAGGAATGAATAATTAACTCATGTGAGAAGTGCAAAGGACTTAGAATAAAGAAGTGGGGTACAAACAATGAAATGAAAAACCAAATAGAGAAAAATATCTAGAATGAATTATAAGATGTGAGGGAAATAGAAAAGAAAAGACAATGAGCAAAATGTTAAGAAAGGAAGAAAACAGACAATAGAGGAGACAGAAATAAAAACAAGAATAATTGAAGACTAAACAAAGAGAGGTGGAATGTAGGAACAAAAACAGAAAGCAGAAGTTAGGAAAATGAAGGAAGGAAAAGAAATAGTGTAGTTAGATAAAATTGGCATACAAAAAAAGGGGAAGGGAGCTGAGGTGGCTTAAGTGATTAAGCGCCTCACTCCCACATAGGAGGTCCCAGGTTCGGTTCCCCTTGCCGCCTAAAGAGAAGATGAGCAGACACAGAGGGCAAATAGTGAATGGACACAGAGAGCAGACAATGAGTGCAAACAATTGGGGGGGGCAAGGGGGAGTAAATAAAAAACAAAACAAAAAAACACCAAGACACAAAAAAAGGGGAAACAAAGGAAGGGGGAAACACAGCAAAGAAGAAACAAGACAGCAGCACCTAATTAAAAAAAAAAACAACACCAGTGAGAGGGGAAGACAGAGGGGGAAAAAGTACAAAATACAAACACTCAAGCAAGCAATCAAACAAAAACTTAGAAAAAATCTGCCTTTCTTCTTAGGCACCTGAGGGGCTTCTCAGGCTGCTGGTGTTCATCAATCAATTACCCTGCAGCCTGCCCTCTGCAGGTTTTCAATTAGGTTTTATTGAGTGAACAGAGTTAAATTTGAAAAAAACGGAAGGTTTTTTAAGAAAAGTAAGAGACCCAAGAGAAGCTAATACAAAAATAATATCTATATGTTCCCTGTCCTGAAGTGTCATCTGTGTGTTTGATAACCTGGTGGATCACTACTCTAAGGAGAGCTGGGAATCGTACCAGGGACCTTGTATATTCAAAGCAGCGACTCCTCTACTGAGCTAAACTTTCTTATTGAGTCTGTTATCTAGAGAGCTATCCAGTCACTTTCTCTAGGGCAAGTTTGACTCTTTGCAGTTGGGTAGATTCTGCTGATTAGGAGCCTGTTTGTCCCTGGGCTTTTTCTATTCTTATTGCTTTCTCTCCCAGTGCAGCAGGACGTGATAGCCTGTGTGATCGGATCGTCCTTCACCTCTCCTGGTCAGATTAAATTCCCTTCTGAAATTCAAATGGGACCCTGGTACCCGAACTCACTGCAGAGAAATGACTCTCAACCGTCTTCCAGATCTCCCCTTCCTCCCAGGACACCCTAAATAGGCCCTTGGAAGGTTACTAAGCTCTTGCTACTGCCTGCCCCCCTTAGGGGAGTTGGAATTTTGATAATTTTCAGCACAGGACTAGTCTATTGCCTGACTCTACCCTATACCAGCCCAAGTTCCTCTCTCCCAGGTCAGCTAGGTAAATCAGGCTGCCTAAGCATATTTGCTTGTCCCCTCTTCCCAGGGCCAACCCTTGCCAGCTGGTATGCTCCCTAAAATTCAATGGGGGTCCGAGTAACCAAACCCACAAAAAGGAAACCCCTCTCCTCCCTTTGCCAGCTCCCTCTTATTCCTGGAGAAGGCTTTCTCCTACTCGGTGGCCTGTGGGAGTCTGGGCTCACGGCTTTTTGCCTTGAGGGTGGGGCTTAGCCACCCACTGTTTCTAGCCACTGGGGCGAAAAACTCATGGTTTTCCCTTGGGCTTCTTATCTCTTTATCCAGTTCCCTCCAGGTCGTTGCCCTGAAGCATCCTGCTCTATGGGTTTCCAATACAGCTCACTGAGGCAGGATCTTGCCCCTTCTCAGCTGTTTTTTACGAGAGAAATGGTGAATGCCCACTTAAACTGATGCCATCTTGCTGGATCAGCCACATTTAATCTTATGGGGAGTTATGTGGGAAAAGGATGACAATAATACTCCCTAAATTAGAGGTTAGTTTTAATATGCAATAGGTTATTATATAATGTTTTTGGATAAAAGTTATCAAATGTATAACAATGTTTATCGTCTACATGGCAACATGGTATGTGTTGCTCTTACACTCACCAACTATTTCTTTATAAACTTTTATTTGCACAGGAGATTTGTGCAATCTAAATAGTGAGCAGCATGATTCACTTTTAGTTTGATCTGTGAAGCAAGTTCTAAATAAAACCCAACACCTTTCATATGCCCCATATGTTTGAGGGCTACAAAAACAAGTAAAGCCATAAACACTAGTTCCAAGAAACTTATAGAGAAATAAATGGAGATAAACATGGGCATGGAAACAAATGCAATAAATTTTTATAGATGTTCTATGTTAGAAATAAGTGTAGAGTACACTAAGAGTAGGAAAAAATAGTAGTAAGCAATTTCTGTTTGAGACTGTTGGGTCAGGAATGGTTATTTATTTATTTATTTATTTTAAAGAACTTTAGATTACATAATTGTTGCATAAAAAATATAGGGTATTCCCATATACCCCATCCCCTCATACACACTTTCCCACATTAACATCCTTCTTTATTGTGACATTTGTTACAATTGAACACATATTGAAGCATTGCCACTAACTGTGGATTATAGTTTACATTATAGTTTAATTCTGTCCTACACAATTTTGTAAGTTATGACAAAATATGTAATGACCTGTATCCGTCATTGCAACGTCATGCAAGACAATTCCAATGTCTTGATAATGCCCTTATATTACACCTATTTTTCACTCTCCCCCCCCTCAGAACCTCTGGTGGCCACTACCTCTATATCAATTCTATTGCTAGAACAACAATGTCTATAGTAGAATAATAGTAAGTCTACTTTAGTCCATTGTTCATTCCCCAATCCTGATGATTTTGGGATGGTGATGCCCACTCTGCATGTAATTGAGAGGGGGCTTAGGTCACATGGGACAGATAAATGGAACTCTCTCGCTTTCAGTTGCAGATGCTCTCTGTTCCTTGGGATGGGCGTTTTCCATCATCATCACCTTGTTAGTTGTCCTAGATGAGTCTGGGTGAACTGGAGAATAGGTTTTACAACTCTGTTGAGATTAGGGCCCAAATGGCACATGGAAGGACCAAAGATTTAAATCTCTTGGACATACACTTATAAATTATAGTACTAATTATAGGTTCAATAGAAGGGGTAGTGATAAGACCATGTGTAGAGAAACCACAAATAACTCCAACTCTGTCACAATGGGGATGATAAATTCCAAAGTAGGGCCCACTGGTAAGGTGCCAAACTCCTGAACTATGCGCCCTGCCTATAGTGTCTGGATGTCTATAGAGCCCTCAGGAGCCCTGCTATTTGAAGCATTATTTATCTGGCAGTCAATGAGATCCTGCTGAGATGTGCATAAGTGTAACCTCTGGAATGACCTCCGGATTCACTTTGAAATCTCTTAGCCATAAAAACTCATTGTATTTACCATTTCTCCCTTAGAGTCAAGGTCCTTCTCCAGGTGCATTGCTAGTTGGCACCTGGTAATCATCCCTCAGCACCAAGGAGGCTCATCCTCAGAAGTCATGTTCCATGCCAGAGTGGGAGTAGGTAGTGTGTTCATATGCTGAGTTTGGCTTAGAGAGAGGCCACATTTGAGCAACAAGAGGTTCTCAGGAGGTAACTCTTAGGCAACATATAATATTAAGCTAAGTTTCATTTCACAAGAAAAGGTTCATAAGTACAACGATCAATATCAAAGGCCCAGGAGAATTGTCCGTCCTCTTTCATTAGGCACCATGCCTCTACCCGGGGGATTCTTGCTGTTCTATTAGAGAATGTGGCAGAGCTCTTCAGGATGGGAATTTGATATTCTTTTGGTTATTGTGTGGATCTCCACCCACCGTGTCAATGCCCTATGAACACTTGAGCATATTCATATACCGTAGAGGCATGCTCCAGATGAACCTCCTCTCATGCATCGCCCCCATCACTGACACCCCACACCAATGATCCTCCCCTGCCACAGCTGTGACCCTTCTGTGATCCAAAACCTCTCCAAAAATGAAGCCAAGAAAACAATCAAATAAAAACAATTAGAATATGAAATAATAACGGTAGTTTTAAAAATAACATAAAATAAAAAAAATTAAATTTTTAAATAATAAAAAAAAATTAAACATTATGTCTTTCATCACTATAAGTTCTGTTGTCTTGTATGCACAGTGACATTTTCTTCCATATATTCCCCCAGAGTCTTCAATTTCCAGAGTGCTGGAAGAGATGGAGAAGAACAGGTGATAAATATTAGAAGTTTAGATAAGACAAGGGCATGATTGTGAAATCATGGGACAGAGAGATGGAAAAGTTAAGGATGAATTCTAGTTTTCTTGAATTGGAGGAAGCTGGATTGATCATGGTGCAGTTTACTAGCCTAAGTGATAGAAGAGAAAGAGTAAGTTTGGAGGGAAAAATAATCAGTAGGGTTTTAGCCACGCAAAATTTAAAGTAATTCATTACATATGGGGAGTATTAGTACTCAGCAGACCATGAATATACAGTCTGGGGATCGGATGTGTCTTCGCTGGAAATATCAATTTTTGAGCCCCAACATCTCTATAACAGTCCAAAGAAAATAAGCTTCTATACTCAGTATTGCTTTTTCAGACTTGCTTTTAATCAGAATCTTCCTATGGTTGCGATATTTTTAGTAAATCCATAAAGTATAATTTTCACTCAAGCTTCAGTTGTTGGTAACTTGTGCAACCAAACATTACCATAAACAATACCATAATTCAATGGAATTTTTCTTGCTTACTAACAATGACTCCATCTTTCTTAGTAACACATCTGTATTTTATTTGGCTGCACTTAGTCTATGGGAAAATCTTCCATATTTGAGGACTTTTTATAAGCTATAAAAATTTTCAGTTTTTATAAATCTGTCCATGTTTTAAAATTTTTTAGTACATGTGGAAATATAATTTGTGGTAAATGCATTCTTAAAAATCTGTGTAAAATTGCTTCTTAGTTATTATTTATGTTGAATTAGCCACACTTGAAAAGCAAAAATGTCCTAATAATTTCTTAGGAGTAAATTAGCAGAAAAACTCAAAAAAGATAGTGTGCAATATTCATGTTGTGTCCAGAGTTCTAAGATAGCAGAATATAGCCCTATGGTAGTATGATCAGCAGGTACAGCCTTACTTGTAGGAAGTGCTGCATGGCATGAGGGCAGGGACCAAGCGCACATTAAATGTTTGGCTAAATACAAGGCTTCAATAGGGACAGCAGAAGTCAGAAGAAACAAATATGTACATTATAATATGAAGTGTGACCTAAGACAGGTGTGAATTAAATGTCACAGTTGTGAAAGAAGAGGTATCTTTTTGGAAAGCAGAATTAGGAATAACTTCATATAAAGGTTTAATAAGTGGTTTTAACTTTGAGGGACAAGCTAAAATTACTAGATGATAAGGAAGTAAAAAATTTGGACAGAATACCAGGAAATTTTTAAATGGCTAGGGCTTAACTTTCATGATCAAGAAGGAAAATGTAAAGCTAGAGAAATGACTATGGATATGATCATGAATGACCTTCTATGCCATTCTATATTCTCTTAGGTATTTGGATATGACTCTTTAAGCCAAGAAATTACCATTACTAAATTTTTTGCCCATGATTGACATTATTCAAAGATCAATCATTCATTCATGCTATACTCAGATGCTATCTGTAAGTCCTTCTCAAACATTGTTTCAGAAAGTCTCTAACAATCTACTGAGAAAAGAAAGCAATACATTTATTATTCTAAGTATTATGGAGTGCCGTTGACATGTTTTAAGATTGGAATTATCATGGTCAAAAAACTTGGCCCTAAAAATTCTAATTTATCTATTCTATTCAATTCCATTAATTTGCTTGAGCAGATTCATTCATAACAAGTCAAGAATGGAATAATGATGATAACTTGTTTTGCTGAGTTTTCAGACCATTTACGAAAACACTTTTCTCTGTACAAACAAAAGCAAAGACATAATACTGTAAGAAAGGAGCCCATATGTTGTCCAGAATTAGGAAAGTGCATTACTATATTTAACAAAAAAAGTAGGAGAAAAGAGGCATTTCTTTATTCAGAATGACTGCCAGGATTCAGAGAAGAAAGCAAGTGCTCATTTCATTGCATTTTTAAGGACATGGAAATTTTTTAGATGTTGATTAAAGAACTCTCTAGAAAATTTAAATAGTCAAAAGCCATGAGGCCTTATTTTTGGGAAGACGAAAGTGTTTCTTTACTGCACAATTATCTCTAGGGAAAGAACAGCCAGATATACAACCAACTAATTCTCATTTCCTTAATATAAAAAAATTGCATGAGCTTCAAAAGTGGCTTTATCTTATCTTCACATCAAAAGGCGTAAAATTTTAAAACATGTGTTAACAATAAATACAAATTCATCCATTATTTTTTTCCAATTTTTTTTTTTTTTTAGGAATGCGAAGGTAGATTCAAATGCCATAATACTGGGACATTTAATTATGACTGATAGAAAAATTTCATAAATTTATTCTCTATTAAATCAGGTTATCTTTATCTTAATTTTCAATGCTGCTTTGAATTTCATGCATTTAAGCTGAAAGTGTTGACCTTTTATAGAAAATGCTTTTTTAATGTTATGTTGTTGGTTTTTTTGTTATCACCATTGAGGGAGCACTTGGAACTCTATAATGAAGCTATCGTTTTTAGCATATGTAGCCAGCCTCACAAGTTATCAGATCATTTTCATGGGAATATATAGCACTGGGATTAAAATAAATACTTCAATATGACAGATTTCATGTGTTATATACACATTGACAGTTTTAGGAAGAAGTAGCTTGTAATTTATAGTTTCAAGGAGGATGAAAGAAAACATCCAATTTAATAATCAATATTCTACTTATTGTGAAGAATTTAGCAACTTCAATAACAACATAAGCGTAATACAGAGAACAATAACAGACTCTCTGAGTAGGAGGGAGAAGAGGTCTCACAAAATCCATACAATAAATGCAACAGTCTTTCTTTTTCATCTAGCAGTTTTTGTAATATTCATAAGCTCATGGAAGAACTTTGATTTTCTGGTTCCTATTTATAACCAAGGTGAATCTGTGGATAAAATTATCATTTGGGAGTGAGAGTTGGTACTGTGAGAAATACCAGTAGTGAGAAGTGAACAATATTACCGTGGAGAAATATTTACTTTAGAAAAATCAAACCAAGTTTTAGTAAAGAGTTAAGTCATGAATGCTGCATTGATTATAACAATCCTCAGCTACAAGAGTAGTTGATTTGTGTTAAATCTTTAGTGTTTGCTAAAGAAATGCTTTACGAAAGCACACCCATTAATTACTTTATTTTCCAAATTGTATCCGCAATTTTCTCTTCAAGACAAAGATTTATTACAGAACTTCATGCTTAAATTTTTCAATAAATTTCCATTGCTCCTAGGAGTTAATCTCTCTCTTTTAGATACTTTTATTTTTATTGCTGGAACATTTTGCCTCTATGCTTTATGCAGTAAATCATAAATCTCACTTTCCCAAGATATCTTCCCTGAACCCCTTTGGACTAGGTAATTTCTCCCTATTACACAATTTCATAGTATCTATTATCTGCTTTTGAAATATTCACAAATTATAGCTACTTTTTCCCCACTGACTGCCTTCTCACTGTGGCTATAAACTCCATGTGGTCAGAGACAATGATTGTCTCAATTCATACAGTATCCCAGTAAAAATAATAGAATTACACAAAAATTGTTATTCACTGAATGAATTCATGTGTGATGATGAGATAAATATTTTTTTTGTACCTTTGGTTAAAAAATTCACCACATTGGAAATATCTGACAGGTCTCTAGCAACATACAAAGAAAAACAAAGAAATATTATAAAGACCCAAATGAAATTTTTAAAGAGGAAAGCAAAGCTAAACAACTAAGTTTTTAATTTAAACAACAATTTAAATTGCTAAACATTAAGAACAATTTTCATTAAATATAAGGCTAATGGAACTGGTCTGAAACAATGAATGGACTAACCATGCTTGGAAGCAGCATGGTGATCTTGACACAAGAAAACTCATGCTCAGATATTTCCTAACAAGTTTGTCAGCTGGTTAGAATTGCAAGACAAGGCTAGTCAGAAAACCACTTAAAAGTCTTCATACTCTATGAAGGATGTGCTTCAAGACACCTGTATTAGTTTCCTGTTACTGCCATAAAAAAATTACCACAAACTTAGTGGTTTAAAATAACACCAGTATATTATCTTGCAATTATGGAAGTCAGAAGGATAAAAATGGGTCAGCAGAGCCATGTTCTCTTTGGAGGTTCTAAGGCAGAATCTGTTCACTTGCTTTCTCCAGCTTCTATGGCTGCCCACATTCCTTTGCTTGTGGTTGTACATCACTCTGATCTCTGCTTCCATTGTTACATCTTGTTCTGACTCTGTCTATCTTATTCTCTTAAAAGGACTCTTCAAATTACAGTGGGTCCACATGGATAACCATATCATCTCTCCATCAATAAAATCCTTTTTGCCATGCATGGTAAGATATTCAAATGTTCTTGGGATTAGGATATTGACATCTTTGGGGAGACAAATGTTCTGCCCACCATAGTATGAAAATATTGTCTCTCTTCAGCAACCATAAACATTTTTCTTTCTCCATCCATTTGGAGGATACTACTCTCAGAAAGCAACAGTGCAGGAAAGAGAAAGGGATGCATATGGCATTCTCCAAAACCTCTTAAGCAGAGTTTGAAAGCCAAAGCACTGTAGGTGAGGCCAGAGAAAGGACATAGCTGTGTACACCAGAGATTGTAGTCATTTAAGTACCACATCATTTCAGAAATGTCAGAGGGCAAGATTGTGATGGCAGAAGTTTCCCATTTCTGATTAGCAGCACTGCTTTCATAATAAAACTACTAATACTATTATATTGTTCCTTAATATTTGTAAGGCCCAACTATAAGCACTAGAGTAATATGCATAAATGCATCTTTTATATAGGTATATATGAGTGTCATTACCTCAAGAAATAGGAGAACTTAAAAAAATTTTATTTAAAAAAATTGTTTAACATTCTTATCTGTAAACATTTGTACAAGTAAATTTAATTGCACTACTTAATTTAAACTTGTCATTAAAGTCAATACCTCTGCTCATTGATTGTACAAGAGAACCTTTGCAGTCAATTTAGAAAAAAACAAATATTAAAGGTCTGGGAATGTCATCATATGGTTGTAGATTTGCTAAATTAAATTCTTGTAACATGTTCTGTATGGCTTTGTGTTTTCCTGAAACTCTGTGCCTTAGTTTCTTCAGCTGTGAAAATAGAATAATGTACCTGCCTCATAGCTACAAATTAACTTGTGTGATTATGTAAAATATCCAGTAAAATTAATTTGCAAAATAAAATGCTTTAGTTATTTTTGTTGTGTTATAAAAACCAGGAATTTAACACAGCTTAATAATTAGAGCAGACATTTTAAACCTAATACTCCCAATTGCTATGCTGGCAAATAACTTATATGCAAGTAAAACTATATTTGTAATATTACAACATAAATACAAATATTAATTTTCTAAAAAGTGCTATAAAGGCATTTCTTATAATGTGGCAAGGATAATTCCTTTATATTAGCAACTGGCAGTAGACTAAGAAGGTTTTACATCAATAATGGTCTGCCCTCAATTCAAAATTTTGCAATTAAAAGAAAAATAAATATTTTCAATACTGTTGCATAAAAATTAGTAAAATAACACTTAGAGAAACTCACATTTAATTACAGTTTGTAGACAAGTCTGTCTTCTCTAATTAACAATAAATCTAATTCCCATTAATATAAACGCATACAGGATAACAGAATAATTCAATCACATTTAAAATATATGTCTATACTTTCAATGACAAACTCCCAAATATTAGATCAGTAAAAATGATTTTGTGCCATGTGGAGCAGGTGATAACTTTGGCACTAAAATCCTTGCATTCTTCCACTGACCATTATTTAGGTCCTAAATTTACACCTTAAAACATTTCTGTTAATCTGGGCATTAGGTCTTAGATGTCCCTGCTGAAATGCAAATGGATTACTCATATTAAATGCAATTTCCAATCTATAATCCAAAATTTATGCCTAGAAGCAGTCATTTCCCTACATTTTTCACTTGGAAAGCAAAGCCTTTGACCTAGAAAAATGCTAAAATTAAGATTATTTCTGCTTTTTATTCTAAAGTGATGATATGTTTACTCAATTGAAATGCAAAAAAAAGGAACTACAGCAAAAGGGAATATGTTAAACAACAACAACACATAATTGAAGAAGATGCGAAGAACACAAGGCTAGAAAATGAACAAGCTCGAAGTGAACACCCTGGACTATTGATGGCAGCACGGAGAGCTTTCCCACTAGTGTGATGTGACAGATGAGAAAAAGAAATGATGAAAATTTAACCTATTCAGAAACTTAAGAAAATACTAGAAAATTTTTAAACCTGGTTTACACATATCACAAGACATGATTTTCAATTTGGTCATTTAAAGAAAAACCATAGGGTATCTGAACCAGGGCTAGGTGGTGAACTGGCAACAAATGAGGAATATTCTAGGGTCCAGTTACCATTTTTAAGTGAATTTTGCTTTTGCATAACACAGTAGAGGGAACTCTGGGCATGGGGGATGGGCAGTGCATGTGACATCAGAAAATAAAAAAAGTCAAGATTTGTAAAAACAGAACCAGCACTAAATCAAAAATTTCACATTTTTGTTTATAAGAGTTACATGCATTTTAATAATACAGATATTTACTCAGATATCACAAGAATCAATGTCTACAGCTTGAAATAGAAAACATATATAGGACAATTAAAGGACACATCTATAATTTGATATGTATGTTTTAAATATGAGCAATTTTAAGGAAAACCAATTATAACATTTAAATGCTATCCAGTACAATAGCAACTTTCTACAAGTACCTATTGAGTACTTGAAATATGGCTAATTGAGGTTTGCTGTAAGTGTAAAATAAACATTGAATTTCAAAGATTTAGTACAAAAAAAAAGAGAAATGTTAAATATTGAAATAATTTTATCTTGATTGTATGTGGAAATGATCTTATTTTAGATATACTGCGTTAAAAGGTTATTAAAATAATTTCACTTATTTTTACTTTTTAAAAATGAGACTACTGGAAAATTTAAAGTTAATTGTTTATTATATTTGTATTGAAGGACACTGATCTAAATTGATTGCTTTTGTATTGCTATATATTTCCACATATCTGTATTTGAGCTATTATTGGTTTATAAGCTATATATGGGGAGAAAATTGGAAGCCTGGTCCCTCAAACTTTAATACTTTAATGGTGGGTTCCTGAGCCAAGACTGAATATCTAAACACATATATGCAAATGCAAGTATTCTTTCTGGATTCATTTCTGGAAATAATTTCAATTGAATGATTGTTTATATATGTTTCCTTAAGTAAGTACTAATTATCCATAAATCACCAGAAAAATATTTCAAATCAACAAAATAATTGACATATTTGGCAAGAATAAAACCTTAGAGTAGGTGGTTTTCACTGATATATGAATAAATATGTATGTGTAAAGATGATTAAAGAATTTTAATTTCCAGAAAAAGGCATTGAACATTATATATCTTATGAGTACCATTTTTAAAAACATTTAACTCAAATCTTCACCAGAACTTTTTTTACAATATAATATTTGCACGCATATACTGACATCTGGTGGCTGTTAAGTTAATGATCTGGTAGCTATTCAGTTTATGATCTGACAGATATTCAGCTTATGATTTCTTTCAAATTAAAAGAAAGTGTAGCACAATAAGAAGAAACTTCCATTTAAATTAATAAATATCCTATTAAAAGCTACTTTCGCTTTTATGTTCTTGGGAATCCAGGTATAGGAAAATGTATAGATTCTTAGTCTAACAAAATTTATTCTGAACTGAGTTTTCAGTCTTTAATTTGTGTGGATAGAGATCATATCTAAAGCATCATAACCTAATGTCTAACAATGCTTGGACAATGGAGATGATTTGGGATATTTACATAAATTCTATCCTGTATCTCAGGATAGCTAAAATTGCTACATGGTTGAAACATCTTTAGATAGAAAAATTGACTGATGAAAATAGGAATGCCACATATATAGCAATGCTTTATTAAATTAGGAAAATATTGAGAGGTAAGGAAGAAATGGTTGATGGGGTTTCACTAAAGCACAGTACTCCTGAAGGAAGGACACCTGTTTGTAATTCTAAAGAAGTAGGATATATAAAACAGAGCACTTTGTTTTTGGAATGCCAGTTCTGTCGCAGGAAGATCTCAGGTAGTTCCAAAATTCCAAGTTTCTACTCAATGTAATATGCTTTAAAATATTATGTAACTCAGTTTTGGAACTGGGGTCCAGCAAGGATTTATTCGTCTCAAGGCTGGCTCCTAAGCTCGTAAAACAGGGTTTATTTACTTTAGTTTATGACAATAATCTAGGCACTTACATGATGACTAATCTCCCCCATCTTAAAAAGAAATAATCCTGAGGTCCTAGACTCCTCTAAATTGAAGTTCTCTCTTTCTCCAGGACATACTGAGAAACTAGAAATTCTAGTTCATCGGCAACATCATATTTCTTTATCCAGTGTGTTCGTCACATTGTGAGTTCTGGGGGGATAATAGTTTTTACATAGTTTTCAAAGTCATAATTCTTGCCAGTCTTCAAATATGACCCGAGTTTCTATTCTAGCATGTTTCTTACATCTGGCACAGAATAGTAAATTTATTAATTTGACTGGGCTAAAAATGTATGCAAACTCAAGAACCATTTATATAAACCCACCTATGTGTTATGTATCCATTTCATCCTTTCTAGGAAAGTGTTTAAGCCAATTCATGTGTTCTTAAATACCTCCTTCCCAAATGCCAATTCAAATTAATTCCTTCCGCCTTAAAAAAGTTCTAAAGCATATTTTCTTATCCTTGCAAATAGCTTTTGAATATTTTGAACAAGTTTCCTATTTCTCTCTTTATCTTCCCTGTCCTTCTCTCTCCCTTTCCCTACCTATCCCACTATCTCATTCTACCTCTGATTTTACACCCTGTCCTCCCCTTTTACTTTCCCATGCTCCTCTATGTGGTAGACAGTGAGAAAAAGAAAGATGATATCTGACATAATGGTCATATCTGCAATTTTAAAGTCAACTGAAAAATATCATAAAGGTTATCTAGTTCTATGTGTTGATGAAGAATTAGATGCAAAAAGATCAAATGATTTGTCCAAAGTCACTTGGAAAGTTTTCCACAGAATGAGATTTATCACCTAATCTAATTGCTCAGCAGACTTTCACATTTTTTCACCCTAAATTCCTACTCAGTCCAGCCCATATACAGTTAAAATCCAACCAATTGTTTTATGCCTTCGAGAAAATATTTTCCTTCACAATTGATAGACAGACATGTCATTATAGATTTCTATTTTAAGGACTGTGAATTTGCATCCACCTGTTTATTATTTTCCTTGACTTTAAATTTTATATTTTCTTGAATCAACTTATTTCTGAATGTGAGAATGAGACAGTTATTTGAGAAAGGCCTTATCATTTTAAACTTTGGTTTTTGCATATTTTCCTCTTTCCTTTCTCTGGTTTGTAAATCTTGAAATAGAATTAGTGAGTTAAGGGAGTTGTTAAGTAACTGAATAGACAAGATTAAATAAACCCTCAAAATAATCTTAGCTTTCCTCTTTTACTGAAACCATTTCTCAAAGCTTAGATTTTCCTTCTTCTTCAGTCCTTATATTTGAAAAATTTTAACTTAAATGCTTATTATTATTTTCACGCCTTCTTGTTGATTTTATCAACTTATTACTGAGAGTTTACTTTTTGCCAGGCCGTGTACTAGTAACTGGCAGAACAGAGATAAAGGAAAACAACCCCTGCCTTTAACAAGCTCATAGTCTAGTTTAGAGGCCTCCCTTTCCAAAATTTTCTAGTCTTTCAGCTTTCCTGGAACAGAACACTCTTCCCACTCTTCTTTATTCTTTCCTTTTTGTTTTTATTTTTATTTTATTTTACTTTTCGTTTCTTTGAGCTTCCATCGGGCATCACAATCAGGCTTTATATATATCCCTTTGTATCTTTCATACATTTTCAGCAAGCTATGAAATCTGTGAGGGCAAGGATGTCCAGTAAACCAGCATAGAATCCTGTGCAAGATATGCTGTCAAATAGTCCAGGAATGGTCACTTGGAAAAATATTGCATTATACTGGTAATACTTTATTATGTATATATTTAAAGCTTCAATCTGATCATGCCATGTTCCTACTTAAACCCTCCACCAGCCTTTTCTTATATGTAAAATAAGTGTGGTTAAAGATCTCCATGCTCCAGTTTTCCAGGGCCTCACTGTTCTTATGCCTTGAAAAGTCTTGTCCCAGATGCATGGCTTCCTCCTTTTCTTCCTTCTAATTTTTGTCCAAATTTTAACTTGTCAGTGAACTTCTCCTTTACAAACTAGGTCACAGGTGATATTCCATTTATTTATTTTTTCTGCTTTATTATGTTCTTAGTTGAATGCAGCCTGATATATTGAGTAGTGCATTTCATTTACTTCTGCACCCCGACTTTACCAGAATATATGTTCCTTAATGACTGGGGTTGTTTCCTCTCCATGTATTTTCACAACCAACCCATCTTCTTCATCCTTATCACTTTTGCCCTCATTCAAGGTCTAATTCTCTCATACTCCAAGAACCAGAATTACTGAATTACATTATTTTATCTCCTGATCTTTTTCTCCTGATATTCACTCCCCTCATTTTGTGTGCTGCTATATTCACAGCACCCAGAGGGTTATAAATTCAGCGTGATAAATATGTGAATGAATAGATTTTGTTTCATCTTCATTTTGATTTTGTCTTTTCTTGAGTTCTTTTCCAGCTAAAAATAAATGTGATTTCTGACATAAACTTTTAGGGAAATAATCTTAACCCAATGATTTCACCTCGATGATGGTATTTAAAATTCTGTTACACATACTTTGGAAGAGATGTTTGACAAATCTGGTGCAATATGGTAGTCCCTAAAAATATCCTCTAATAATTTTTATCTGAATTCAGTTTGTACATAGGAATTTTCCTACTTCATTTATAACAAGATTATATGGACTTTTGGATATAAGACTGTAACAATTAATAAAAACCAGAAATCACAGGAGGTTCTTGTGCATTGGGCAAGAAATACCTCATGTTCTCATTAGAATTATCATATGACTAGAGAGGCAGATTGTATATGCAAATAGAGGATGCAGAAGGAAATTATTATTTATTGAATATCCAATGTCTGATAAGGAGGTGCATTGGGATTTACATACCTTATTTTTAAAAAAAATTCTGTTACTACTGGGAAGCAGATGTGGCTCAAGTGGTTGGGCTTCCATTTACCATATGGGAGGCCCCGGGTTCGATTTCTGGGACATCCTGATAAAGGCAAGCTGGCCCATGCGGTGTGGTGAGCTGATGGCCTGCATGGCACAGCAAGGTGACACAACAAAGGGAGACAAGCAGACACAGAAAAATGTACAGCAAATGGACGCAGTGAGCACAAGCAGCAAGGGGGGGATAAATAAATAAATAAATAATTTAAAAAAATTCTTTTACTACCTATTACATTGGTATTCTTATGCTGATTCTAAATATGTGTATACAACCAAGATTTGAAAACTTAAGCCCTCATGGATCATAAATACCAAAACTAATTCAGAAAATGTTAGTGCATGTTACATAACCACTTAATAGATTGCTTAGTATATAGGACATTGAGATTATCTATTATGTTTGGAGTAGATAGGCTCAGAGTACTAGCTTGAAGTAATATCACATCACTTTATTAGCTATCTAATTGATCAATGCTAAATATTCACTAGAGCTGCCCAGTGGTTACTTTCAAATCATTTTTCTGGAAATTATTTCCAGTGTTTGCCTAGATGTGCAAAATAATGATACAAAAATAAGTATCAACAGAGATTTAAAGAGTGAATCTCTAAAATGATGAGAAGATATAGAGAAAAATAAAGTAATAAAACAACAGATTAAAATTGGCCTGTTATCAGTCTTCCTCTGTTATTGATCATATTTTTGTATGGATAATTAGAAGTTGATTCTATTTAGCCTGATATCAATGTCTATAGAATTAACTAGTGAAAAAAAATATGCTAAGCATTTACTCTAATTCTTTCCCTGGACATCTGCTAATTATGGAGATATTGATATTATTTTCAAGGACATGTGAAATTAGTCTTACTCAAACTTCTTGGAACATAGCATATATTTGAGGAAATGAGATATAATGATGCATAAAAACTCTTTGGTCATTAACAACAGTTTATTTTCCTTAGGCAAAAAATCTATAACACCATTTTATGAAAGAGATAACATTTGAAATAATCCATTCAGTTTGGAGCATTTCATGTCTAACAGCTATATTAACAAGCTACATATTGGGTTAGCTATTTAGAACATTTATTATTTAAAAATCAATATCAGCATCAATACAATCATTTCCAGCTACATTTTACCAAAGACAATACTCTCCCAATAAAAAAATATTTGTGTTATTCAAGGTACAGGGAGTTTACTCCAGTTAAATTGTCTACCAACACCTTATGTTAAAGTTATCATGTGAAGGAAACTTCTTTTAGAACCTCAAGAGTAATTCCCTTTCAGCAGACAGACTAATATTGAAAATAAAACATTTTATTGTCCTGCTGGCATAGATTCCTGGCATCCCCTTTGTTGAAAGTTTTATGACCTGATTTAAGGTTGATAGGCAGGAAATGCTTAGATATTGATAATGCCTCATTAGAGTAGGGCTATTTGAATTCCCTCATTCCTTTAAGGTTAGGATTAAAATCAAACTGTAGCTGCTATTACTGCTGCTAGGGATGTTGCAGTTAGGGATGTGGAGTTATAAACTGAGCAATTAGGTGAGGTGCAAATAAATAACGGCCGTAGAGGAGGAGTGCGATAGAGAACCCAAGGTGAACCTCTAAATGTCTTCTGCAGTTCCAAGGGGGAAGGTTGTTTTGAACATGATGGCTTTGCTTGCTATGGAATAGGGATGCAAGTCCAGGGTAGGTGGCTGGGTGGGTAAGATGTTTACACTTGGAAAAGGCGTGGGAGAAATGTGCTTTTCTCGGTGTCTCTGAATACCTGGCTTAGTGAGTCACTGAGAAACAACAGTTCAACATGTTTTACTATATCATATTCTGCATTTATTTGCGTTTTGGAACAAATTGAAATTCTGTATCTCTCAGAAACAATCTTTGCTTTGTCTCCTTCCCCAATAAATATCTGCTCAGGAATTCTGAGTTATTATTGGGATTAATGCAGTTGTCCTCTGGTCATTCACCCTTACCATGTCCAGCTGTTTCAAGAGAATGATCAATTTTGCATGTAAGCTACATAATCAGAAAAAAACAAATTCTAGTTATTTTTGGCTCTTTTAAATGTAGTGTAATTAATTTGATTGATTGCAGAAAAATAAATTGTTAACATGACTCCAAAATCCCAATTATCCAAGTTGCTGCTGATTTGGCTATATCAGCATGAGGTATAAATTTCAGTTTCTTTATAGGAGCTAAATGAACATTTCAGTGTTGTATTTACAATGAAGCAAACATAGGCTTCATTGTCATCCATTATTTATATTATTTTTCAGGCAAGGTCAGTTTAACATAGTTTCTAAAATGATTTTTAGCAAACTAACAATTCAGATGATTCACAGAAATAAAAACAAAGCATTTGCTAATTTTCAAAGTAGAAATTATTTTATAACTGATTACTAAATGTGTCTGTGTATATGAAACAGAAATATAACAATGTATTCTTGAAGGTATGGAGAGTTATCTAGATAGCATGTAAAATTATATGCTAAAAGCTGTACTTTCTGGTTTATATGTGCTATTTCCTTAAGTCTTCTCAATAGCTCTAAGGTGAGGTAATATTTTAGATGAGGAAGCATGGCCTGGAATCACCAAAGTGGTGCATTTCTTATCTGAGAGTGGGAGAAAACCCATCTAAAAACATTTTCCTATAAGGATGTTTCATTTGCTATGTGTCCCAATGTGATCTGCAGTTTTTAAAAGGATTTGGGAAAAGTAGTATTTCTGCAGTGATGACATTTCAGACATTTCGTAACTGGTTAGAGCTATTCTAAAAGAAGAAATCTTCCCAGAACATCAGAAATGAGAGAATAGAGTGGGCACTGTTCCATGTAACATGATAGCTATTCTGATGTCTATAAAATGAGGTTAAAAGTCTACGTCCAACTTATCCAGTGACATGGAATGCTATAAAATCTTTGTAGAATTTATCAATGAACATTTAATGCTATTGTTGCACCTGTTAATAATCTTGCCTCTTCAAGATATATACATTGCCCAAACTCAATCTACTTACTAAGAAATTAAAAAAGAAAAAAAACTTTGGAGATTTTAGCAATTTCTTTGCCCTTCATCACTGGCATGCCCATGACATCGCAAAATTGATTACATTTTCCTTTTTACTTTACTCATACAATGTACATTATTCTGCCTTTTAAAAAAAATCTTGGGTAATAATTTCACCAGCTAGCCAGCCGTCAAAGCTAAAAACAGGGAATTATTTGCAATCACCCACTTGATTATATAATTCTCTAATTCTTCCAGAATACTTGAAAAATTCATTTCCTTTTATATTGTCTCCCTAACCTTATTGATGCTTCAGTTGATGCCTTATCATCATTTCCCTAGGATCCAATATCTTCCCTGTCTTGTGCATTATTGATACTGTGCTCAACCTAAAGCACAAATCCAATCATGTTCTTTCCCTAAAAATACTAACAGCAACAACAAAATAAATAAAACAAACGTAAAAAACAACAAACTTCCAATGGTTTCCTCCTGGTTAAATGATGGAAAAAGATAAGGCCAAGGACAAAATTGTTAGTGAGGCCCTGAAAGAATCTCATTATCTATCCCCCTCCTATCATTTAAAACCTGTCTCATTTTTCATTTAAATAAACATTTATAGACTTCCATACTTTGTGCCAATTACTTTTCTAGATGCAAGGGATACAGCAATGAATGAAATAGACAAAACTGCTCTACGTACATCTTTAGTTTAGTTCCACCAAAGGACATTCTCTTCAGTGACTATGTCAGGCTTTATCAGTCAATTGTTATTACATATATTTTAAAAGGTGTTCTGAAATGTTCTTCTCTTTCCTCACTTCCTTGCAAACTTCTCTCTGGACTTAAAAATTCATAGCATATGTTGCTATTCCTGAAACCTTCCTTCATTCTTGTAAGTAGAGTTAGTTACTATGATAGTCTTTTGTTCACACTGGTATTTTTAATAAAAAAATATTATGTAATTTGTAATTATTTGCTTATCTTAGTCATTCTTAAATATTTGGAGCCATTGACCTCTTTGAGCACTGGATGGAAGCTGTAAAACCCAAAACTGAACATATGTACAAAATCAAATCATTGATTTTAGAATCAAAGGATTCCAAATTCGCTAAAACTTGTTAATGTAACCCCAGGTTAGCACCAGACCATACATTTTTGAGAGCACTGATTATGTTGTATTTGCATTGAAGAAATGGAGGAACTTGTATGTCATGGCTACTGGAGGTTCTCGTGCACTAATATGGTCTGCAATGTAGGTGCAGTTGCCCCCATCTAACTTTTTTGGGCATGTTTTTCTGAAATTTCATGAAATTCAATCTAATGATTGAAGTATACCAATAAATATGTGATAGATATACAAGCACATACTTTAAAATATTTTTGTACATCATTGTGAAAGCTGCATGGTTAGCTTTTATTTCTCTGCCTTTATGAATATTTCTCATAAGCGCTTCATTGTTTTCAATCAGATTTGGTAATTTGAGAGAAAAAATTAAATTCTGAAAGGGCACTGAATGAAGCTTACCTCTCACCTCTATTTTAAGGTGCGCAGGTGAGTCTGCATCTGGAAGCTTCCATTCCTGCTATATGAGCTCAGTCTCTTTTGTGAATGACAGCATTTGCAATTTAAGTCCATCTGGAACACCTCAAGCATTCAATTCATTTATTAAGTTATTACCAAGCTTGCCCTATGAATCCTCAGACTATCAGTGAGGCAGAAAACTTAAATGAAATTAGATAAACAGACTTTAATAGAACAGTGTGTGTATAAGAGATACTGAAAAGAGCTTCCTGTTTTTCATTTTTAGTAGTGTCCTTCTATTTATCTCTTTGATGCCAGATTAGTATAAATTAACTTTGCCCATACTTTGCTGCAGATTTTAAGACTGCTGTAGATAAAAGAAATGAAATAACTGTTGTGACCAGAAGAGGGAGATCTTGTAAAAATATTGGGAGTACAAGTTTAAAACACGTTGGAGATTGGCACTTATATCAATAAAGAAATGATAAGTTTCAGAAATTAAAGCTTTCTATAACTAGACCATTTAATTCTACAAAATACTTTTTGGAACAATGTCACATAGCAATTTGATTTATACAAGATTCCATATCTAATGTATGTTTATATTATTAAAATTAATGAATAATGATAAAACGTAATATATTAAAATTAAACATGGCATAGTATTAATAAATGTTATTGGCTTTATTTATAAGGATTTTCTTTTATTCCTTTAAATTAAATCATTTAATTTTAATCCCTTATATCTTTAACGCTCTATAAAACATATCTAATGTCAATACAATGGTATATAAAAAAACAAGCAATTTTAACCTTTATTATTATGGCAATAAGTGTTAATCAAATATACACACATAGACTATTTTGAGCACTTATTTGGGTTACTACACATATTCTTTCCCTCTCCCTTTCCTTCCCCCCTTCTCTGTTTCTCTCTGTCACACACACATACATACATACACATACATGGATACATATATATTTATATTACTGTATTGAAATCATTTATCTTTGCTCCTCTTGTTAGTTAAAAAATATATGAAGGGAGCAGATGTGGCTTAAACAGTTGAGTGCCTGCTTCCCTCATGGGCGGTCCCGGGTTCAATGTCTGGCCCTGGTACCTCAAAAAAAAAAAGAAAAAAAAAATATATATACACACACACACACACACACACACACACACACACACACACGAAAACAATCACAGATGGGGCATTGACTGTATCACCTTGAGGTCCTCATTTGCTGAATTTGTGACATATGAGAACTTTGACACTGATTATTATTAGCCTTTTCCCACAATCAGTCATATAACCTAGGAATTGGCATTTATTTTATTTTGAGTACCACCGGTAACACTGAGAAACATCCTGAGATTCTACCAGAATGTATATCTCTCTGCTTTGTGAAGGTCCCATTGTAAATGTATAGTGATGTTAACAAATCTATGTTCAGTTTTAACCCTATGCATACAGGTGCATTTAACAAGGTGTTCACTACATTTCTTTTCCTGGATCAGTAGATTCAATCCAACCTTTACTGACTCTTTAGTTCAGAATTGCATCCTGTTTTTTTCTTAATCCCAAAAGAGTACCTGGAACTCCAGAGCAAGATCAGCAACACTTTTCACCATGACCAAACTTCATTATACTCATCTAAACTAGAGAAAACTGAAGATGTTTGCCAGTGGTGCTGGAATCCTGAGTACCTGGTGCAGGGGCTTGTTTTTAGAAATGGTTAATGAAATACTGCCTAAAGCCAGGTAGCTCTTGAATTCATGTGGCCTTGCCCACTACCCACCAAATCTCAGCATCTCTAAAGAGATGTGATGCCTCAGAATCTTACTTAAAGGGATGTTAGAAGCTAAGAATAGACTTTTTTTCATACAGTGTAATTTAGTCTACACTGACATCCTAAAATACACATCTGTACATCATTACAACATTATGAAAACTTCATTTAAAAAAGATTTGTATATTTTTCTATCACAAAGGGACTCACATTGAATATCATTGAATGTGAAGGTCTCTACTTACTTTCAATGCCATACTTTTATTTTTCAAGGTAAAGTAATAAGCATTTATTTCTGGAGAAAAAAATCTCCAGATTACCAAACAAATATAAGAGTGAACACTTTTAATATTAAATGTGGTTGGATTTACTAAAACCCATGCTTCTCTGTGGTGGGAGGAGAGGGCAGTAGCAGAAACACACAGTAGGATGACTTTGATATTGTTTAGTATAAGTCAAACATTGGCATGCATTGCTTAGGGATAGATATTATGTAATAAAAAGGAAAAGAATATATGTGATTGATAAATCCCATATTCAAGATTCTAATTACTTCTGTAGAAGTAAAGAATCCCAACTCAACTTGTAGCATTTAGTTTTTAAGCTAGGAATTGACAGAGATGTTCATTATAGAGTACTTTATAACTAGTTTGTATTGTAAAGGGTACATAATAAATATAATTAGGATCTTTATCTAGAATTTTGAGGCATGATCTCCTCTATTTCTTGTACTAGCCCTAAATTTTCATGTCAAATTTGTTTTTACATTTTAAAGATTCATACGTTGGTTTCCAGAAGGTAATGGAAACCAATCTGTAAATTAACCAAACTGAGAATCATATCTCCTTGTCCAGCTTGTTTTTGAAAACAATAAAAGAACATCACAAAGGATGGAAGAGCAGTGGAGTCTTTATCATTTCATTGTGAATAAACAGAAGCAATGCTACTTCTTAGAAAATGGGCTTTCTTTGTCTGTGGCAATGTTAAAGATCTTAATTCAAAAGAATCAATCTCACTAAGACATCTGTGTGGTCTCTATGATTTAAGAGAAATTATCTTGGAGGATCCATGGGCTTGATTGGAACCCCTGAGGGTCAGTGGCTTTTTCTACTTAAGAAGTATTCCATTATAATAACAATAATGATCATTATTATTATATTATATTTTATATTTTATTTTATTATATTTTAAATTTTATTTTCTGGTTTCTTTCACTTAGCATAGTTTTTATTTTTTACAATTGATAGAAAAATATCAATATATTACTATTTACTAGAGTCCATATTTTGCTTTAGGTATATTTTTGACCAATTACCACCCTTTTATTAATGCCTGTAATACACGACCCTAAACTTTCCCTTTCAACCACAGTCATTTGCACATATTAGCACTGTTATTTACATTCACTGTAATGTGCTATCATCACTTCTATCCATTTCCAAACATTTACAATCAACCTTACTACAAATTCTGCACAAATTAAGCATCAGCTCCCCAATCTTTATCCGCATTGCATCTTCTGGTGACCTACATTCTAGTTCTTAACTTCATGAGGTTGCTCACTATATTTAGTTCATATTTTTGAGATCATACAATATTTTTTCTTTTGTGTCCGACTTATTTCATGCAACATAATGTCCCCAAGGTTCATTCATGTTGTCATATGTATCAAGACTTCCATTTCTTATTACAGTTGAATAATATTCCTTTGTATGTATATACCACATTTTGTTTATCTGTTCATCTGTTGATGGACCCTTGGGTTATTTTCATCTTCTGGCAATTGTGAATAATACTGTTATGAACATCGCAGTTCATATGCAAATGTATGTTTGTATTCCTGCTTTCAGTTCTTCTGAGTATATACCTAGTAGTGGGATTGCCAGATCATATATATATTAGCAAATATATATTTAACTTCCTGAAGAACTGCCAGTCTTCCACAACTGCTGTACCATTCTGCCTTCCCACCAACCGTGAATAAGTGTTCCTGTTTTTCCACATCTTCTCCAACATTTGTAGTTTTCTATTTTTTTATATAGTAGTCCTTCTGTATGGTGTGAGATATCTCATTGTAGTTTTAATTTGCATTTCCCTAATAGCTAGAGATGTTGAACCTCTTTTCATGTTTTTTTTGCCATTTGCATTTCCTCTATGAAAAAATATCTAGTAAAGTCTTCAGCCCAGATTTTAATTGGTTTTTTTGTCTTTTTATTATTGAGTTGTAGGATCTCTATATATCACGGATATTAAACCTTTATCGGATATGTGGTTTCCAAATATTTCCTCCCATTGAGTAGGCTGTCTTTTCACCTTCTTGACAAAATTCTTTAAAGCACAAAAATATTTAATTTTGAGGATGTCCTATTTATCTGGGTTTTGTTTTTTTTTTCATTGCTCTTGTTTTTAGTATAAGGTATAAGAAACCACCTCTTACCACAGGATCTTGAAGATCATTTCCTACATTTTCTTCTAGGAGTTTATGGTCTTGGCTTTTATATTTAGGTCTGTTTAAGTTTTCTAAAAGCTGATGGAAGCAATGTACCAGAAATGTGTTGGTTTTGATAATGGGAATTTATTAGGTTAAAAACTTAAAGTTCTGAGGCCATGAAAGTGTCCAAATCATCAAGAGGTGCTGTCTTACCTAGCTGCAACTTTGGAGATCAGGAACTAGGCAGGGCACAAGGCTGGTCTGCTTATCTCTCTCCTTTCCTCCGGGCCTGTGCTTTTCTCTCTCCCGGGCTCGTTGCTTCAGCTTCTTGTTCTCCATCGGCCTTCCCTTTCAGGCTCTTTAGGGCTTCTTTACATGCCTCTGTGCTCCACTGTTTCCAGTCTCCAGCCTCCAGGACCTCTCATTCAGCCTTTTGGGATTTCTCTGTCTATAGCTTTTTTCCTGTATCTGCGGCTCTTTATTCCTCCATTTATAAAAGACTCCAGTAAAAGGATTAAGACCTACATTGGGTCATGCCCTACTAAAGTGATCTAATCAAAAGAAAGGTCCCTTACTTGAACCTAACCAAAAAGTTCCATCTGCATGCACAGGAATAGATTAGATCTAAGGACATGATCTTCTGGGGTCCACCCAGCTACTAACTGTCAAAAGACCATTGATCCATTTTGAGTTAATTTTGTATAAGGTGTGAGATAGGAGACCTCTTTCATTCTTTTGGATGTGTATATCCAGTTCTCCCAGCACCATTTGTTGAAGAGACTGTTCTGTCACAGTTGAGTGGACCTGGTAGCCTTGTCAAAAATTAATTGGCCATAGAGGTGAGGATTTATTTCTGAACTCTCAATTCAATTCCATTGATCAATATGTCTGTCTTTATGCCAATACCATGTTGTTTTGACCTCTGTAGCTTTGTAATATGCTTTAAAGTTAGTAAATGTGAGTTCTCCAAATGCATTCTTCTTTTAAAAGATATTTTTATCTATTCAAGACACTTTTCCCTTCCAAATAAATTAGATAATTGGCATTGCCATTTCTGCCAAGTAGGCTGTTGGAATTTTGATTGGGATTGTATTGAATATGTAAATCAATTTGGGTAGAATTGACATCTTAATGATATTTGGTCTCCCAATCCATGAACATGGAATATCTTTCCATTTGTTTAGGTCTTTGTGATTTCTTTTAGCAATGTTTTGTGCTTTTCTGAGTACAGGTCCTTTATATCTTTGTTTGAATTAATTCATAGATATTTGATTCTTTTAGTTGCTACTGTAAATGGAATTTTTTTTCTTGATTTCTTCCTCAGATTGCTCATTACTAGTGTATAGAAACACTTCTGATTTCTGTATATTGATCTTGTATTCTGCCACACTGCTGATCTCATTTATTAGCTCTAATAGTTTTGTTGTAGATTTCTCAAAAGTTTCTAAATACTTGATCATGTTATCTGCAAATAGTGAGAGTTTTACTTCTTCTTTTCCCATTTGGGTGACTTTTATTTCTTTCTCTTGACTAATTGCTTTAGCTAGAACTTCTTGTGCAATGTTGAGTAACAGTGGTGACAGTAGGCATCCTTGTCTTTTTCTCGATCTTAGAGGGAAAGCTTTCAGCCTTTCGCCACTGAGGACAATGTTGGCTGTGGGTTTTTCAAATATGCCCTGTATCATGTTGAGGAAGTTTCCTTCTATTCTTGTCTTTTGAAGTGTTTTTATTAAGAAAGGATGATGGATTTTGTCAAATGCCTTTTATGCATCAATTGAGATGATCATGTGGTTTTTTTCCCCCTTTGATTTGTTAATGTGGTGTGATACATGAATTGGTTTTCTTGTGTTGAACCACATTTGCATAACCGGGAAAAAAAGCACTTGATCATGGTGTTTAATTCTTTTACTGTGCTGTAGGATTTGATTTGGAAGCATTTTGTTGAGAATTTTTGCATCTATGTTCATTAGAGATTGGTCTGTAATTTTCTTTCTTATAGTATCTCCTGTAAGAAATATTCCTTTTGCTGCAATGTCTGCTAGTCACACTAATTATGATTCCAAAAGCCTGCACAGTTTATACTAACTAGGAAAACATATGTTTGTCCATTCCAGAATCTGGTGACTTAAAAACATATGTGTGTGTTTTAGTGTACGTGTGTGTTTGTATATGTGTCAGTGTGTGGGACTCAATTTTAGATTTTAGCTGAATTAAATTCTGCCTTCTAAATGGCCTCTGCTTCTTCCCTATCGATAAGTTTTTCCAAATACTGACATTTTTGTCCTCCAATAATTAGAAGTTTGGAGGTGACAGTGTAATTCAGCTAGATTCCAAGTAACATCAAGACTAGGAATAAATCACACTTATCTCACACAACAGCTGAAGATCAAAACCAGTTTCTTTATGTTCTAGGACCTAGATGGAAAAGTGGTGTGTGTGTCATTTTTTCAGCAAATAAAAGTCTGATTGGCAGGCTGTGTGTGTTTGTGTGTACGTGTATTAGACCTGAGACTGATAACGGGGTAGCTTTCTAAGAAACAGAGAGGAGTATGTATCTTTCATACATTTCCTTAAATAATTTTATAGTTCAGAAAGATTGTAATTATTCAATATATTTTTGTTTATAGCAAGTTGATTGAATGTAAATGCAACTTTAAATCCAAACTTATAAGTATTATAAGTATATTATTTCTCAGACTAAATTATTCAGCATGGGTATTACAAAAATTTCCAAATAGAGGCTCCCCTCCTCCCTGAGTACTGTGTGGCCACACCAGCTCTAGATTTGCCACTGATAAAAGATATCAAAATTCAGTGGAAAGAGTAATTGTCTATGTGAAAAGAATTGTGCTTTAGTTCTGATTTGCTATCTACTAACCATCAGGCTTTGAGGAAGTCCATTTCCATCCTTGCACTTTCAGTCCATCATCAGAGCAAGGACTAATATTGACCTTAGAATCCATTTTTAATTATTATATACCAAAGTATACATGCGTGTACATTAAAAGGGTTAAAAACTATACAGATAGGCAAGGATAGTACAAAATAATAATGCAAGATTTTCTTAAAAGGGATTTTTGAAATTCTAATGCAGGAGATTCTAACTAAATAGAGAGTCTAAACATTTCCTCATCACTTACAGCATTGAAAGAGCGAGAGAGAGAGATAGAATGAATTCCATGATGAGCTTAATAAGAGTCTAAAATTTTATGAGACTAAAAAAAATGGCACTGCGAATTAGAGCTGCAAAGATGGTTATAACAACTCTTCATTCCCACTATTTCATTTTACTTTTCTTATTTTCTGTTTCTCTCAAATTATTATTTTTTTTTTCATTGGTATTCAAGTTTTTATTTTCTTAATCTTAATTTTTTGGAGAACTGTCTCAATTCTCTCCTTTTCAACTGTGCAAGGAATACAGAGAAAGTACTTTTCTTTAAAAATATTGATTGCTATTGGCATGATAATTATTTTAGATTTCTAAATAATAGTGATAACCATATTGCACATAACTGTTTAACCTAATGTTACTTAAATTCTACCATCTGTCTTTTTATATGTGTTTATGAACATTTGTTTTTAATGATGTAGTTTCATTTCTACATTCATTATTTTTAATATGTGCATTAAATTTGACAGATGGTATTTGTATATCAAGGAAAATTATTCATATATTCTTATTTTTAACTTGATATACTATGAAAGGCATCGAAAAGTAGAAACAATGTAACAGAATTGTCAATATGGTTATCGTCTTCCATTTTTCTTCTCTGCCAGCCAATTTTCTGAATTTGTGTAATATTGTATTAGCTGGGATCGTTTAATTGCAACATTGCTATTTATTGTTTACATGGTTAATATCATTTAATTGCAAGTTTCTGGAATATACTAGAATTTAAATTAACATTAAATTCATGCCCAGTGTTAAAGTTTAAATGTATAGGCAAGATACTATGCTAGTTTTTCTTATTGGTGATAGACTAAATATAACTTTATCTATATCTATACCTACGCCTTTATCCATCTAAGCACTTTTTAATCCAATGAGGTTTGTGTTTTAGTTTTAAAGCAAGAAAAAGCAAAACCACAATAGCTATCATTTATTGAGTACGTATTATATGTAACACAACATATTCAGTGAAAAATAATCAAGTGCAGTGCCTATGAAAAATCCTGATTCCCTTTGCCGTTCTAGGATTTAAGGAAGCTTTATTCTTTAATTAGTGCCACAGTTGAGTCTTATGTAGGTGTTCTATATACCATACTTAAGGAAACAATGAACATTACAATCTCTGTACTCTAACAAGAATGGACTCATTTGATACTTGTCAGTACATCTTCAAATTGATTACTACTATCTTACTTTTTACAGTTAAGAAAACTGAGTTTACATTATCTTGAGAATTTGACTGAAATAAAAAACCTGGAAATGACTGATCCATGATTCCAAATAGTCAATTTGACTCCAAATTACATAGCTTTTTATGCTACCCAACGTATATATTTTTCATGTGTAGATTCAAATTGAAACATTCTGTTGACATAAAAATAATTTGATAGATTCAAAGTTTCTGTGGCAATGTAACAAAAAATGTAATATGTAATGAAGCTTAGGTTATTGGAGTTACGTGTGTTTGTTCAGTTTCTTTTGTTTTATGGAGCCAGGTTTTGTCTGAAAGGTGTTATTTAATTATTTTATTTATTTATATTCAAAATATGGAATGGTTCCCAATTTGCATGTCATCCTTACTCAGGCCATACTAATCATCTTGTGTCTTGCCAACTTTAATATACATGCTTGAGAAGCAAGCACTATTTAATTACTATTTAAAGGAAAAATATTAAGAATCTGTGATCTTAATTTAGGCCATACTGATGCATGGCTATCCATTTCTTCATCTTTTGTGAATTCTCTATATTGTTTTACCCACAATGAGTATTCCAAATGATTTTCATTTTTCCAGTTAATTTCTCAAATAAACATCTCATATAGTCATGATTCTAAGGCCTTTAGTCCTATTTCTTCTAGCTTCATTGTTATCATCTGTCTGTGTGTAAATAGTTTCTTCAGCATCAAAGTTATGGTATTTGTAGTCCTGATGTTATTGATTTTTATTAACTCTGTTTCTTCTATTTTATTTGCATCTCCAATTTTCACCTCTCTACTGCCTTATCTTTGTCTAAGAATATACAGTCACGCTTAGGATTATGATTGTTGAAAATAACAAAGATGTTATAATAGAGACCTAAATAAGCTAAAAAATTCTGAATGGAATCTCTAGTTAAGCAGTTGTGGCTGTTAAGGCAGCCTTGCCATGTCCAGGAGTCAGTTCTGGTCTGATGTGCTACCTTCTCTTCCCAAGACTTATGTTCCAAAAATGGCTACTGGAATACAAGACATCACATCCACACTCCAGGAAACAAGGTAATGTAACAGGAGAGAAAACTCTCCCACCTTTGTAAAGTGTTCAAATGCCACTGAACACTAGCATCATGCTAGCATCTCATTGGTCATAATTGAGGCTCCTGGGCACACTCAGTTGCTAAGGAGGTTGTGAGGTGCAGGGGGTTAGCCAGGTATTTTATTGCTGAGCTTAATATCTGTTTTGTTTTATTTTAACTAAGGAAAAAGAGGAGAATGGATATTGAGAGGAAAGTTTCAGTCTCTAACCATACTTTATAATGTATTTGTGGTAATTTATTACTAAATCCCTTAACTGTGCTAATGTTCTCAATTAACCCCTTCCTTCCATTCCCAAGTTTCCCAATTTTTAAATACTTTCTTCTCTTACTCATTGTGCACTCTTGCCTTAACTCATTGCAATATTTTGTGCAGAAAAGAAATTATTAAAAGTATTTAGAAAATTAATATTTTTGTACATTAATTTAAAAATTATTTATATTTTTAGTTGAATTATTCACAACTGAAGAAACAGATAAAGAAGAGGAAAAAGATAATATTGACTTGTTATTTGAAATAAATATTTTTTGGTGTATGGATTAGAAATGAGTTATTTGTCCACATATATTTTGATAATTTATGACTGTGGAAGAAGGATTTCTTGGGACCCAAAATCAGCATTGCAGCTTACCAATAATAGAGAGTTCATCAACAATTCAATGCAAATGCCTTCTTGTTGCTATGCATATCTTCTCATGATGTGTTGCTTGTGTTTTTAGAATTTGACTTGATATATTTCTAAGTGTGATGGTTGCTTCAAGACTGTTCTACATTTGTAAGTAGTTTTAAAATTGGTATTATTTCTCAGCTCTGAAGGATGAAATAATTATAATAAATCATTCCACAATTTGAACCATTAATTATCATTCATATTAGAATAACATTTATTTTGGGGTATAGATTTTGAAGCCGGAGAATTTTAAGATTCTTTTTAACTCTGAATGTCTTACGATGATAGAAGCTTCACTCTGCATTCTTTCATAAAATATTAATAATTAATATGTTTTATGAATTTTTTTTGTTTTTCTTGACTTGATCTAAAATTTCAGCATTCAGTTTCCTTTATGTATTTTTTATTCAGGACATCAGTTTAAACAAGTTATAATTTATGTCAGATAGATAAATACTTGAAATATAATATACCATGGTGGTTACTGTAGCATCTAGTATTTCACAGTGACATGCAGGTGCATATTGTTCATATAATTGATTGCTGATTAACATGAGTATCAATTTATTTAGGATAATAACTGTGAACTCAAAATCAACTCATGTATATATTTTCAGTTGTGTTTTGCAGCCTAAGTGATTCTGATGCTTGGCCCCAGACTCTGCAAGCTATGTTTTTGCTTTGGCACTTTGTTTCCTATTTGGCTCTTCCAAATTGCTAGAGAAAAACTACAAAGAGGAGGAGGAGGAAGGGATGATTCTTTCTGTTGGATTCTTATTTCTGCTTTTGTTTCCCACTTCTGTCAGTGTCACCAGACTTGCTTTTTTCACCCTGAAATGGCAATTTGTTCCAGTTAGTTTTGTCATAAGTCCATCGAGAGACATTTTTCCCAACTCTAACAAAACCAGCCTTCTTGTGTGCCTCTGAGAAATTAGAATCAGATAGCTAGTGTCCCTTTCTAAGAGGTGTGGTCCTAACTCCTTGGGATTCTCAGCTCAGCTCAGAGTCACAAAAACAGTCAACCAACACCACCATTTTAAGGGTATGGGTTTCAACTCCATATGGCCTTTTCTTCAATCTTCTAAGTTTTATTAACCAGAACTTCTTCTTTGTGCCATCAACTCCCTGAGTGGTAGCCACTTACTGCATTTTCTACTTCTGTAATACCTCAGTGTTCCCTTTTTGCCTTTTTAATTCAAGACCTACAATGTTTTATATTAAATTTAATTCAAGACCTACAATGTTTTATATTAAATTACCTCTGTTAAGTTAACAAGTGCGCCTACAATGTTTTATATTAAATTTAATTCAAGACCTACAATGTTTTATATTAAATTACCTCTGTTAAGTTAACAAGTGCAGGTTTTATCTTTAGATTATATTGTAACTGATTTCAATATTGTATAGCACATAATAAGACTTTGGTGAACAATATTTTGATTAGTAATATCTGTGTTTTCACATAAATAGATAGCTATCACTTATTATTTTTATTAGCGGCATTAAGACCCTACCCCAATTAGCCCTTTTATATTATACTTTAAGAAAAAATATGATTAATAAAGTAAAAACATGAAAAACCTTTGTACTGGTTTATATATTATATATGACAAATAATCTCCATGGATAAGCTTGGAATTCAGGTGAAAAAACAGGTCTGAGATTATAGTTTTGAGAATAATCAACAAAATGATATTAGCCACAAATAAAGCTTTTGTTTTTTATAGAGTTCCATACGGTATTAATTGACATTAGAAGAAGTGGTCTAAATCAGTATACTTCTCTGCCCCATTGACATTAGGCTTTGTAACATGAATTGTTTCAGCTGGTGGAGGGGCGACAAACGTGTTAGGATCTCAGTTTTTATATGTGCTTACGTGGTTCATCTTGTTCTCTGGTACTCCTGAGATTTGCCATAAGAAGTATATGTCTGGATAGCAGGTGGACAAGAAGAATATGGAGATTTGTGGACCATACGTGAATCTAACTTAAAGCCCTTAGTAGACCTTTGCATAAGAAAATAAATGTGTATTGTAAGCCATTGAGTTCTGGGTTGATTTGCTACAAAGTTGTTGTAGCAATAGTTGACTATTACATCTAATATTTTATTGTTTTGTGTAAGAAAACAAGCTAGGTAGATAGCTTAATTAAATATTAGTACATAAGCTCCAACTTTCTTTATCTTAGGGCATAGTTATTGTCTTAATTTGCCTAAGCTACTACCACAAATAACACAAAATAGTTTACAGCCAGCATTGCTTGACTGATAGTTTCAGACATCAGAAGTCCAATATCAAGATATCAGCAAGGCTTGCTTTCTTCCTGAAAACTGTAGCATTGTGTTGCTGTTGGCAATTTTGGGGGTTCCTTGGCTTTCTGGTCACATGGCAATGTCTTTTACTTTTATGATGTTCCAGTATTCTGCTGCCTTCTACCTTCTGGCTCTTTATAATCTGAATTAAGACTCACCCTCATTTAATTGGGCGACACTTTGACTACTTCTTTAAGAGATCCTATTTACAATGGATTCACCCTCACAGGAACTCAGATCAAGATGAAGGGCATTGTTTAATTTTGAGCACAAAATTCAATCTATCCGATTTACCACAGGCAGTTTTGGATTTCCACATAACTCTATAAATCTGTTTAATAAATGATCATATAATAGATAAAATCAGATAACTACAAAAATCTAATAAGAGATACCAAAATGTCCTCAGGTTAGAATAAGATTATATACCGTAGTATATAAATAGTTACTATGTTGGAGCTTCTGAAGTGGGTTTTTGACATGGGTTTGCCAATTTCATTCCTTATTGCCACATTCCAACAAGTTGCATTTCTAAATATAGCTCATTTGAAAATGTTCAATGAATTCCATTATACAAGTAAAATGCCTCAAGTGTGAACAATATAAACTGCTTTCCACTAAGTTTCCTGAGAATTATTAAAGTGCCAAAGTTAAATTCCTATTGAAATTGAATTTTCAAAATATTTTTGCCCATTTTTTTTCTACTTCATGACCAGTTAAAGAGGTGTTATTAGTGTGCCTGTGAGCTTTCTAGATACTTTCTTCAGCAGTTGTCTTTCTAAAAATAATACCTCAAAAGTTGAATTAAAGTAACTACAAACTCCTGTCTCTCTTCAAAAATTCTAAAGTCCAAAAATATACATAAGACTGTTATAATATGAATACTAGCCATCTAAAATGAGACCCCATGTGAATCCCCCATAACATTTCCAAACAAAAGGTGGGGTCATTTCAAATTCTAAGAGAGAAAGCAGGGTACAGATGCAAGATTTTTAAGTCAAGATGTCAAAATTAGCATTTTCCTCATATATTTACTTTTTACTGAATTTGCGAATGTTCTAGAGTTCTTGAACTGCCAACACAATGTCTGATAATTCAAAGAAAGAAAATGGTACAATGGAAAGCCTCATCTGTCCACTATATAGTATGTTAAAATTTGATTCATGTGCATTTTGATAATTTCACAGTCTTTTAAGAAGTTATAGCAAAAGTTGGAATTTTAAATCTGTTGCAGGTCTTCAGATTTCTAGTACAGAATGCCATCAAATAACATTTTCACATATTCATCTAAGTTCTTTCCTCAATAACATAATCCCCACCAACATTTTGCTGGGAAAGTTGCATACTTTTCAGGGAAAATAATTAACTTAATTTCCAAGAGATTGTTTTGTTAACGTTTTTGGTTCCCAAATGAAGTCTTCAGTTTAATGAATCTAACCTCTCCTTGGCTCAGCTACTCACCCAAATAGATCAGAAGGCAGGCATCCCTTCTGCCACCTCAAATAATACCCACGTTGTTGCCCAGAAGTGGTTGGCAGGTCCTGTCAGGAGACATTGTAACCCTTCTAAGAGTATTGGTCCTACACTGACACACACTTTTTTCAAGACTGAACTCCAATTAGAAAATGCTCCCACATCAGGATAGTTTTATTCACACATTCGCTTCATTCATACCAGTAGCAGATCCGTAACTCCTTCATTTGGCAAAGGGATTAAGTATAGAGAAATCCATACTCTATGTCAAGTGGTCACATATCACTCTGGAATATTTCTATTGAACCAAGGAGACAAAACCAGGAAATTACCAGGATATCTCATTAGATAGAAATAAACGTTTCAATAACTCTGGGTAGCTTCAAGTCCCTTTTAGGTACTAAAAATTACTGGATAGTTTAAACTGTAATTATTAAAACATAAGTGCTAAATCACCTGCCTTTTGTCCCAGACTCTCCAAATGAACAACATAAAAACACACCAAAAGTTTGATAATAGAATTAGCATGGACAATTACTGCATCACTACATTGCCCAGTACCTTAAAAATGTGGGCACAATTAGTTATCTGGAATTCTTGTCAAAGATCACACAAGATCCATGAAACTTAAAAAGGTTTTGGGTGAGTGTATTAGTCAGTGAAAGGGGTGCTGATGCAAAATACCAGAAATCTGTTATCTTTCATAAAGGGTATTTATTTGGGGTAGAAGCTTATAGTTACTAGGCCATAAAGCATAAGTTACTTCCCTCACCAAAGTCTATTGCCACCTGTTGGGCAAGATGTCTGCCGACATCTGCCAAGAGTTCAGGCTTCTTGGGTTCCTTTCTTCCTGGGACTCCATTTATCTCCAGGCTCAGCTGCTGTGCCCTCTCCACAAGGCCAGCTGTAGACTATCAGGCAAATGGCTCTGTCTCTCTCTCCTGGGCTTCTGCCCTGTCTAAGGAGCTGTCTCTAGTCCTCCGTGTTCTTCTCCTTTGTGTTCACTCCCCCAGCTCCAGCTCAAAAACTCCCTTGCGTCCTCCTTCTCCATGTCTTTACTTCCCCAGCCTCTGCATCAAAACTCCAACTCTCTTCTCTGCAATGTTATTTTCTCTGAGTCCCCACCCACCAAAGCGGCAGGGACACAACGTTCTACTGATGTGGCCCAATCAAAGCCCTAATCATATTTAGATCACACCCAGGCAAAGACCAGTTTACAAACATAATCCAATATCTATTTTTGCAATTCATAAACAATGCCAAACTGCCGCAGTGAGGTTCTGCTCAAGTTGCTTTGAATTTATAAGAACAGGTCAGTAAGTCCTTTAGGCTGAGCAGAAACCTGTTAGATACTGTTTCCACTACCATTAATTATACAATTTAGACCTGATTAGAGGCTTTAGTAGCGCTTGAAGTAGAGCCCCCTGGCAGCTACTGTCCTTTTCATTAAAGGCTATTTAGCTCCACTCTCGGATTTGGCAAATTCACAAGATATTTCACACCCCAACTGCATATTTCAAGTTACTTAACCAAGCAATATACTTTGTCAAAGTACTTATTCCAAGTCAAAGCTGAAAAAGGCGTTATTGTGGAACATAGTAAAAGCACTACCCAAGTAAAACATTACTAAAACTAGCATTTGATGGGTCATTTTCCTGAAATGGGCTGAAAATTTTGGACTGATGATAATGGCTGCCGTCTTGTGAAAGCTGAAGCCTAAATGATATTCTTTCCTCTTTCTTGGCTTTCATCTATCCCCTCCTTCCACATAACACTGAATCATCCCTTTTACTTCTTAATGCTACATGGTTCATAAAGTCCCAAATCTTTGCCCCCTCACACTTTTATTTCTGGATTTCCCTTAACATTATTCCCAATTAAATCTGGCGGCATTTGTAGATTTACAGGTCTAGTGAAAACCTCTACAAGCTATGCTGTGAGATAGGCACTGACACCTTTTCTCATCTTCATTTTTTTATTATTTCACAGGACTTGAGTAGTATGAGCTATTTCAAAGGCATCAGGAGCTTCCTATGAATTGCATTCCTTTCTGTGAATGGAATGCTTTCTGTGTTCCATTTCCTATCTCAGTCTCCTACAACTTTTAAGCAGACCCTGATGCAATTAAAAAAACAAACAAGTTAACCTGTTTTTAACCTTAGTTTCATTCTTTCTCTACCTGATGCAGGAAAAACACTGTTTGCTGCAACTGAGGGATCATTTTTCCATTCTTTTTCATTTTGCTTTGGATTTGGATGTCTGTTTTACTAATGTATTCTTTCTGATTCTGTCTTATGAGTCTCTTATAGTGAGAGGTTCAGTTTTTGAAATCTGTGTTGAAAAATATCTATTAAACAAAACAAAACAAAACAAAACAAAACCTTTCCACTGAGGAGGTCATCAACCATCTTTCCAGAATTCTAAAACAGTGGATTCATGCTTTGCTTCCCTATAATGTCTCATCTACCCAAAAAAGTTCCATATATAGCTTTGTGCTCCCTTAGCAGGGATTACCTGCTTTCCCACTACTTACATTCATTTTTTTTTTT